>MUZC01000650.1:114208-129085 GCA_002072015.1 Radix auricularia | reverse complement strand
GTTGTTTATTGTGTCTAAGAAATGTTCATTAATTTCTTTATTATTTTGGTGGCTATCGATGGTATATTTTTTCCAATTTATATCTGGAAGATTTAAGTCCCCCATAGTCCAGATTACAGCATTTTTATGATTGTTTTTAATGTAAATTAGTTGACTGCAGAGATTCCTCATGTATTCTATGTTTGTATTTGGTGGCCTATATAGACTGCCTACAATAAAGGGTGATGAGTTTGGTGTAAATATTTTGCAGAAAACAGATTCTATATTGGAGTTTGGTTGTGTGTTAATTTCTTCAGCTATGAGAGTTGATTTTATTGCAAGTAGGACGCCACCATGATTGTCTGTTCTATCTTTTCTAAATATATTGTAATTGCTGCTTAAAATTTCAGAGTTATATATATTGGGGTTCAACCAAGTTTCAGAACCAGCAATTATGTCTGGTTCTTCTGTTTTTATTAGGAGTTCTAAATCTGGAATTTTATTTTTTATGCTTTGAAAATTAATTATTAGAGTTATTACCTTAGTCAGTAGCCAGTAGCCAGTAGTCAGTAGCCAGTAGTCAGTAGCCAGTAGTCAGTAGCGAGTAGTCAAGTAGCGAGTAGTAAAATAGCGAGTAGTCAAGTAGCGAGTAGTCAGTAGCCAGTAGTCAGTAGCCAGTAGTCAGTAGCCAGTAATCAGTAGTCAGTAGCGAGTAGTCCGTAGCCAGTAGTCAGTAGCCAGTAGTCAGTAGCGAGTAGTCAAGTAGCGAGTGGTCGATAGCGAGTAGTCAAGTAGCGAGTAGTCAGTAGCCAGTAGTCAGTAGCCAGTAGTCAGTAGCCAGTAGTCCGTAGCCAGTAGTCCGTAGCCAGTAGTCAGTAGCGAGTGGTCAAGTAGCGAGTGGTCAAATAGCGAGTAGTCAAGTAGCGAGTAGTCAGTAGCCAGTAGTCAGTAGCCAGAAGTCAGAAGTCAGTAGTCAGTAGCCAGTAGTCAGTAGCCAGTAGTCCGTAGCCAGTAGTCAATAGCCAGTAGTCAGTAGCGAGTAGTCAAGTAGCGAGTGGTCAAATAGCGAGTAGTCAAGTAGCGAGTAGTCAGTAGCCAGTAGCCAGTAGTCAGTAGCCAGTAGTCCGTAGCCAGTAGTCAGTAGCCAGTAGTCAGTAGCGAGTAGTCAAGTAGCGAGTGCTCAAATAGCGAGTAGTCAAGTAGCGAGTAGTCAGTAGCCAGTAGTCAGTAGCCAGAAGTCAGAAGTCAGTAGTCAGTAGCGAGTAGTCCGTAGCCAGTAGTCAGTAGCGAGTAGCCAGTAGCCAGTAGTCAGTAGCGAGTAGTCAGTAGCCAGTAGTCAGTAGCGAGTAGGCAGTAGCCAGTAGTCAGTAGCGAGTAGTCAGTAGCCAGTAGTCAGTAGTCAGTAGCCAGTAGTCAGTAGCCAGTAGTCAGTAGCGAGTAGTCAGTAACCAGTAGCGAGTAGTCAGTAGTCAGTAGCGAGTAGTCAGTAGTCAGTAGCGAGTAGTCAGTAGACAGTAGTCATGTAGCGAGTAGTCAGTAGCCAGTAGTCAGTAGTCAGTAGTCAGTAGCGAGTAGTCCGTAGCCAGTAGCCAGTAGCGAGTAGCAAGTAGTCACTAGCCAGTAGTCAGTAGCGAGTAGTCAGTAGCGAGTAGCCAGTAGTCATGTAGCGAGTAGTCAAGTAGCAAGTGGTCAAGTATCGGGTGGTCAAGTAGCGAGTAGTCAAGTAGCGAGTAGTCAGTAGCGAGTAGTCAAGTAGCGAGTAGTCAAGTAGCGAGTAGTCAAGTAGCGAGTAGTCAAGTAGCGAGTGGTCAAGTAGCGAGTAGTCAAGTAGCGAGTAGTCAAGTAGCCAGTAGCCAGTAGTCAGTAGCCAGTAGTCAGTAGCCAGTAGTCAGTAGTCAGTAGCCAGTAGTCAAGTAGCGAGTAGTCAAGTAGCGAGTAGTCAAGTAGTGAGTAGTCAAGTAGCCAGTAGTCAGTAGTCAGTAGCCAGTAGTCAGTAGCCAGTAGTCAGTAGCCAGTAGTCAAATAGCGAGTAGTCAAGCAGCGAGTAGTCAAGTAGCGAGTAGTCAAGTAGCGAGTAGTCAAGTAGCGAGTAGTCAAGTAGCGAGTGGTCAAGTAGCGAGTGGTCAAGTAGCGAGTGGTCAAGTAGCGAGTGGTCAAGTAGCGAGTGGTCAAGTAGCGAGTAGTCAAGTAGCGAGTAGTCAAGTAGTGAGTAGTCAAGTAGCGAGTAGTCAAGTAGCGAGTAGTCAAGTAGCGAGTAGTCAAGTAGCCAGTAGTCAGTAGTCAGTAGTCAGTAGTCAGTAGCCAGTAGCCAGTAGTCAGTAGCCAGTAGTCAAGTAGCGAGTAGTCAAGTAGCGAGTAGTCAAGTAGCGAGTAGTCAAGTAGCGAGTAGTCAAGTAGCCAGTAGTCAGTAGTCAGTAGCCAGTAGTCAGTAGCCAGTAGTCAGTAGCCAGTAGTCAAGTAGCGAGTAGTCAAGTAGCGAGTAGTCAAGTAGCGAGTAGTCAAGTAGCGAGTGGTCAAGTAGCGAGTGGTCAAGTAGCGAGTAGTCAAGTAGCGAGTAGTCAAGTAGCCAGTAGTCAGTAGTCAGTAGCCAGTAGTCAGTAGCCAGTAGCCAGTAGTCAGTAGTCAGTAGCCAGTAGTCAAGTAGCGAGTAGTCAAGTATCGAGTAGTCAAGTAGCGAGTAGTCAAGTAGCCAGTAGCCAGTAGTCAGTAGCGAGCATTTGCCCCAAAGGAAGAGCCCAGCTTCAAGGAATGTCTCAGAACCTCCTGTAGCGGGTTTTTCTAGGGCATGGCGGGGGGGGGGGGGGGCGTGAGTGTGAATAGCAAAGAGATGTCCGCGCTACATGAAATGCCTCCTGGAGTGGAGGGAGGTTGTCAGTGTTTGATTGGAGTATGTAAAGGATTCGAGCGGAGGTATCAGCAAAGTTTTCCTTAGTTTTTATGTGTGTGGTGTTTGCGTGTTTTGATGAGATCTTCAAATAAAAAAGTATGGTAACTTGATCTACTTAACGACGCACGTTACTGAAAGGAAACAAAATCTGATGTGTAATTATAGCCTTACAGAAAAGTTTTCTTTTGGTTTTGTTTTGTTTTAAATGGAGAGAAATTCCTGGTTGTGATTAGTTTGTTTTAAGTTTAATGCAGTGATTTAAGCGTGTTTCTTGCGGAATCATGTGCCGTATTGGGGATCCCATGTGTTGTATTGGGGATCCCATGTGTTGTATTGGGGATCCCATGTTTTGTATTGGGGATCCCATGTGCTGTATTGGGGATCCCATGTATTGTATTGGAAATCCCATGTGTTGTAATTGGAGATCCCATGTGCGGTATTGGAGATCCCATGTTTGGTATTGGAGATCCCATGTGCGGTATTGGAGATCCCATGTGCGGTATTGGAGATCCCATGTGCGGTATTGGAGATCCCATGTGCGGCATTGGAGATCCCATGTGCGGTATTGGAGATCCCATGTGCGGTATTGGAGATCCCATGTGCGGTATTGGAGATCCCATGTGCGGTATTGGAGATCCCATGTGCTGTATTGGAGATCCCATGTGCTGTCTTCGAGATCCCATGTGCGGTATTGGAGATCCCATGTGCTGTATTGGAGATCCCATGTGCTGTATTGGGGATCCCATGTGCGGTATTGGAGATCCCATGTGTTGTATTGGGGATCCCATGTGCTGTATTGGAGATCCCATGTGCGGTATTGGGGATCCCATGTGTGGTATTGGAGATCCCATGTGCTGTATTGGAGATCCCATGTATTGTATTGGAGATCCCATGTGTGGCATTGGAGATCCCATGTGTTGTATTGGAGATCCCATGTGCTGTATTGGAGATCCCATGTGCTGTATTGGAGATCCCATGTATTGTATTGCAGATCCCATTTGTGGCATTGGAGATCCCATGTGTTGTATTGGAGATCCCATGTGCTGTATTGGAGATCCCATGTATTGTATTGGAGATCCCATTTGTGGCATTGGAGATCCCATGTGTTTTATTGGAGATCCCATGTGTGGTATTGGAGATCCCATGTGCGGTATTGGAGATCCCATGTGCGGTATTGGAGATCCCATGTGCGGTATTGGAGATCCCATGTGCTGTATTGGGGATCCCATACCGTAGAAGGGAGGGCAGGTTGAAAGACGAAGTAAGGGAGCTCGGGGGGGGGGGGGGGGGGGGGGGGGCAGGGGGCTAGCTCAAAAATGTTTAGTTAAACAAAAACCTTCTAAATATCTGATTTCCATATTCAATTATGGCATGCAACACATCAAAGGCAGGATTTTAAAATATGACATTTGTGGCTATAATATTGATCCTGGGTTGTGAGCTGTGAGTAATCTTGTACTTTTAAATAGATCCCAAAGAGAACCCAAATAGATCCCAGATAGATGCCAAATAGATCCCAAATAGATCCCTAATAGACGCCAAAGAGATTTCAAATAGATCCCTAATAGACGCCAAAGAGATCCCAAATAGATCCCAAATAGATCCCGGATATATCCCAAAGAGATCCCAAATAGATCCCTAATAGACGCCAAAGAGATCCCAAATAGATCCCAAATAGATCCCGAGATATCCCAAAGAGATCCCAAATAGATCCCTAAGAGATCCCAAGTGTCTGAATGATTGTATCTTATGGTTTCAATAGAGCTCGCTTTAATAACGTCAGATTATCTTGTTTCTTGTCAACTTTTGCTTGAATATCTTGGATTTCGCTTTGTGTCTGCAGTTAGGGTTAGGGTTAGTAGACTAACAGTAGTCTAACAGTTGGCTAACAGTATTCTAATAGATTCTAACAGTAGTCTAACAGTTGGCTAACAGTAGTCTAACAGTATTTTAACAGTATTTTAACAGTAGGCCTTCCTGTATGGTTTTCACATCAGCCACTGGTAGCGTTGGGAATGAAAGGGGAATAAGACTGATCGAGGCACCGTAAGGGTAGAGAGTAACAGACTTGGATACGCCTTGGTTCACGCCCCTGACCCCCATCTAAATGTGTGATGTACCCCCCTCTCCCTCCACCCTTACTTCTCTCCTTTACCTTTTGCGTTCATTTTATGGCCGCATTTTTTTTTTCAAAACGCTGACCGCGTGGTTTGTGTTAGATAAACACTTACCTCATCTGAATTGGACGGGAGTGAGTGATGCACGGCCCGAATAACTGGGGGTTGTTTGTTGGTGGCGCGAGGGGGGGGGGAGATCTGAAAACAACTGGTCGGTGTTGGTATGAAACTGGTGTGTGAACACGTGTGTGTATGTTTACATTTCTGTGTGTGCACTTGTGTATATGTTTATGTGTGTGAATATGTACATTGGTGTGTTCTTTGTAGTGTGCGTGTTTGTTTTTATTTGGGGATGCGGGATTTATTGGTGTATTCTGTGTGTTTGAGCTGTGTGTGATGTGTGTGTGATGTGTGTGTGTCTGTGTTTAAGTGTGTGATTATAAAGGCAAAAGTATCTATGTATCCGTATCAATATTTTAGTGCACCTAAGTGAGTGGGATGAGGGCATCGTTTGAACAAATCCCTGTGCAACGAGGGAAATGTCTCAATCTGTCTAGAAATCGTCAAAGGTTGCACACCGAGGTATCGAATACATCGAGATATTGTTTACGATTTCATGATTAATAAATAAAAACAAGACTGTGTGTTTTCGTCGAAGATTGAATTGGAAACATCATAAGCGAATCGATTTCCGGTTGATAAAAACAGTTTCTTCAAACAATACCCTTACTAGGTCAGGCGTCAGAAATATTTGGGCCCCTGACAACTGGGTACGGGTGGGCCCTGAAGGCTTTTACCAGGTCCCCACAGGCCAAAAACCTTGAAATGTGTATATAAAATAACCGAAATGTAGCGTATCCGACACCAACAACGCTGGCTGCATTTATGAATACCAATACCAATACCAATACCATTCTTGGTGAGTTGAACCTTCTCGCAAATAAAAGTTTGACTGCAAGTAGGAAAGAAACGAAAGCAGTTGGCGGAATTGAAATAATACATTAATGAGATAGGCCTATGCAACGGGTATTTTAAACGGTACAATTATATTAATGCCATAATTAGGAGTAACATCTGGGTATAATTTTAATATGTACTAGCCTAACTTTTAGGGTTATCTAAATGGTGTACAACCAATATGCTAAGGGATTGTAGGATTGTAGAATTTTTAAAAAAATTACTAGAATGCATAAATGCTATAAACCAGGGGTCTCCAAACTACGGCCCGCGGGCCAGATGAGGACCGCGAGACCCTCTTATCCGGCTCCTGGAGACCTTTTAATCTTAAAAAAGATACTCTTTTAAACTGTAGTTTACAACAAAACTTAGTAGTCGGGGGTTAGCAGTCAGCCCAAAAACTGCTGTTTGACAGTTAATGCGGCCCTTCGGCAGAAAAGTTTGGAGACCCCTGCTATAAACTATGGTAACCTTCATGTCGCTATTAGCTAAGTATACATTTTAAACATATTTTTTTCATATATATTTATTATATATTATACAATTAACTACATTATCTTGAATGGGCCAATTTAATGACATAACGATAATTAGGTTATAAATAATATAAAAGCCCAGGTCACTCACTGGATGTGGAACGCTGAAGAACGATGTACAACAGTCTACATGGCGCCCCGCCACAATCTAGTAAATAATATAAAAGCCCAGGTCACTCACTGGATGTGGAACGCTGAAGAACGATGTACAACAGTCTACAGCAGTTAGTTGAAAAATCGTGTGGTGATTAGCGCTGTAAAAATATTTAAAATGACGTCATTGTTTGGTGTGCATCGGTGCGCAAAATACAACCCCTATTATTAAATACTTTGCGTACATTTCAGAAAGTTTAATATTTCGTATTTATCAAAAAAGGACAAGTTAGTTGGGCTTTTGAAAAAGGTTGGTGCCGTAGGCGCCCTAAAAAAATTGGGCGCCGCAGGCGCCACGGCGCCCCGGCACAATCTAGTTGATTATTAAGAGTTTAATTTATTTTTTCTTGAAGTCATTTATATTGAGTTAATAGTAAAGTTGAAATAAAGAAAAGGCCTTCTGCAAAGATGTAAGAAATGATATAACAACAGAGAGACTATCAACTATAATTTAGTATTTAGTTTGGTTTAGAATAAATATACTAATACAGACTAATACTATTTAATATGACTGTTAACAGTGCTAGAAGTAGCAGTGCAAATAAAAAAAATATATATTTAATATTTATTATTACTGAAAAAAGTTAAGTCGTAGTCATAATAAAATTAATACTTTTTTTAAAAAACCTTTTTAAAAACTTCTTTAAGTAGCGGTACACAGTGGCGTCGCTAGGGGGTGCGGAGGGGGCGGACCGCCCCGGGTGACACCATCAGGGGGGTGACACCAGACCGTAAAATTCTATTTATTCCCGTTACTTGGCACTGGAAAACTCAGAGGAGTTCTATGGATTAAATCGTAAGGGGTGACACCAAAAGCTACCGCCCCGGGTGACACCCTGAGCTACCGCCCCGGGTGACACCAACCCTAGTGACGCCTCTGGACCTGTTTCAGATTGGCAAATGCCTTTCGTGCCAAATTTATTCTTCGTTCGATGTCCTCAACAGTCCCCCTTGTTACACTGACCACACTCCCAAGATAAACAAAGTTGTTTACTTGTTCCAAGGTACAGCTTGCTACTTGTATGTCTCTATCTTGCTGGTAGATAAATTTCAAAAAATTTGTTTTTTTGAATATTGATATTAAGTCCTACTCTTTTCCCAGCCTCGCTCAATGTTGTACGTTTGTCTTGCATGTCTTGAAGTCTGTGGGACAGAATGGCCAAGTCATCTGCAAATTCCAAGTCCTCTAGTTTTTGCATTAGGTTCCACTGGATTCTTTTTCCTGAGCTTGCATATGCTTCTTTTGTGACCCAGTCTAACACAAGAAGGAACAGAAGTGGTGAAAGGAGGCATCCTTGTTTGACTCCAGTTGTGACATGGAATTCATCTGTTAATCTACCATTATGTACTACTTGGCAGGTGAAGTTTTCGTACAGATTTTGGATGATGCTTGTTATTTTGTTTGGTATTCCATAATGACTCATTAATGACCATATAGTTTCTCTATTAATGCTATCAGAGGCCTTTTCAAAATCCACAAATGTGGTCTAAAGTGGAGATTGCCATTCAATAGACTGCTCTATAATTATCCGGAATGTTTCTATTTGGTCAATGCATGGTCTTTCTTTTCTAAGCCCAGCTTGTTCTTCTCTCAGGAGATCAAAGCAGGCATCTTTTATTCTGTTTAATACTGTTCTGCTAAAGACCTTGCATGGTACTGATAGGAGGGTAATTCCTCGCCATTTCTCGCATTGTGACAGATCCCCATTCTTTGGGATTTTAATCAGTAAGCCCTTTTTCCATCCAGCAGGAGGGGTTTCGGTTGAACAAATTTTGTTGAAGATACTATGGAGTTGGTTAATGATTTCAGCTCCTCCTTCTTTTAGGATCTCAGGTGGTATATTATCAACACCTGCTGCTTTCCCTGTCTTCATTTGGTTGATGGCTGTCGATATTTCTTCTTTGGATATCTCTTCCATATTTATGTCAAGTGTTTCTCCAGTGGACAGATTGGGTGGGTTCATAGGGGTCGGTCTGTTTAGCACTTCCTGGAAATATTCTTTCCATCTTCTAAGCTGTTCATCTATGGAGGAGTGGACTTTACCTTGTTTGTCTCTGACTGGTAAATTGTAATTAGATTTCTTGCCACTCAAGAGTTTAGTAATTTTTTATAACTGTTTTATATCTCCTTTTCCTGCTGCTCCTTCTGCTTGTTCAGCTAGCTTATTATAAAGTGTTCGTTTGTTGTTTCTAAGCATTTTTGTGACCTCTTTTGAGATTGCATGGTACTCTTGTTGGGTAAGTTGTTTAGTTTTTCTTGTTTTGTCTTGATTTACTTTTTGTTTTGCATGTTTCCTATCTTCAACTCTTTGCCATGTCTCATCGCTGATCCAGTGTTTTTTNTTTTTTTTTACTGGGGCAGGTTTTAGTATTTCATTGCAAGATCCTATAATAATTTCTTTGAAGTTATCCCAGGTTTTGTCTGTTTTCTTCACTTTCACCATCTAGTTGCAGTGCAGCAAATCGATTTTTAAGGGTTTGCTGTAGTTCGTTCCTTTCCTGTGGGTTACGGAGCTTGACCATGTTACTCCGCTACTTTACTCACTTCATTGGCTACCCATACAAGCCCGAATTGATTACAAACTGGCCGTTCTGTGTCACAACTTCTTTTCTGACTCATGCCCTTCATATCTTACTGAACTTTTGTCAGTCTACTCACCAAGTCGTCAGCTACGCTCCTCTGCAGATACACGCATTCTCTGTGTTCCTAAGACAAGAACTAAAACATTTGGCGAAAGGTCATTCTCTTTTTGTGCAGCCAAACAATGGAATTCTCTTCCACTACACATCCGTAGCATTTCAACTGCTAAGTCATTCAAGACTGCACTTAAGACACATCTTTTAAAAATTTATTTTCAAAATTAATAAAACAACATTTCTTTAAATGATTAACGTAGCTGATGTATTGAGTATACCGTATTGTCATTTATGTAGTTAATATGATATGAATGTTTCTTTTTATTGATATATGTATTATTATTTCCATGTAAAGCGCTGTGAGCCTGGCTCCTTGCTGGGATACAGCGCTATATAAATTATCAATTTATTATTATTATTATTATTAGGTCAAATCTAATTCGCCTGACTGTTTTTGGCCCTTGGTTGGCTAGCTTTATTTTTAGCTTGGCTACAACCAGATGATGGTCTGATCCAATGTCTGCTCCCCTTTTTGTTCGTACATCCTGTAATGTGCTCCTCCAGGTGCGGCATATAGTGATGTGCAGTGACGTCGCTAGGGGGGTGCGGAGGGGGCGGGCCGCCCCGGGTGACACCATCAGGGGGGGTGACACCAGACAGTAAAATTCTATATATTCCCGTTATTTGGCACTGGAAAACTCGGAGGAGTTCTATTGGTTAAATCATGATGGGGTGACACCAGGAGTTACCGCCCCGGGTGACACCATGAGCTACCGCCCCGGGTGACACCAACCCTAGTGACGCCTCTGGCGGTACATTTCATAATATTCTAGATTGAAATTCTAAAATGTGTAATCATTTTATTTAGTTGTACAGTATGCTTTAAAAAAGTAGTTTATTTTAAATTATTTCGATGTTTAGACATTGCAAAATGATTGAGAATCTTAACGGGAACCCGTGAATACGTTGAAGAAAATATGATCGGTGTCATTTTTAAATCCTTTATATTAACTTGGGTCTTTTGCTTGCTTGCTTGCCGAAAAAAACTTTGGATCGATTTTTAACCCACTTCCTCGTAAGCTAGCGAGCTGAAATAATGCAGGCAGACTCGAGCCGATGATAAAAATGATGTGTCAAAATATTACAGCGATCGAATTTACTGTAATTCAATTAATGAAATTTTAGATTATCTCTATTTATTTATATGTATATCATATTAATTTTTGTGCAAGAGTGTCGCGGTGCGTATTATATTGACGATACTTTAAAAAAAAATATATTTCCTATCTGTAAATGTAAATGCTTTAAATTTCTAATCTGTCTCGAGGTGCGCACTATGTTAAACATGTTTTATAACCCTTTTCCCGTGATCAAATCGAGCTGAAATTTAGCAAGCAGACTGTAGAAGATATTTTTAAAGAAAACAAACTATAAATCCTTTATATATTTGAGACATAACTAAAAAAAATATTTTAGGATTGCCGTGTGATAATTAACATTCATTTAGTTATACCTCGTCTATAAAGGATTTATATTAAAAAAAACTTTTAAAAACTTTTTGCTTTGTTTTGTTTTTGTAATTTTAAAGACGATGCGTGTTTGATGACGTGTAACTTCTGCCTGCTCCCAGCTAGGTGTAAACTGACAATGTTGATGTTTTCAATCAATCAATTAAATGCTTAACTCATTTCTGAAAATTTCAATAATTAATTTTTTATTTATTCATTTATTTTTTTGGTGACATAAAATAATTCACAACATTCACAACATAGCGAATCGTAAAAGTGAAGAAAAATAAAATTCAAATTTGTTACATCCACTCAAATAAGTGAGAGAGTCACCGCAAGACATATAAGTGACGTTTTTGATGTGATAACTTTTAAAAACTTTTCCGAAATTATTTTTATATGTGTTTACAGCCCCCCCCCCCCCCCCCGTTCCTTTTGGGTCCCCTGAATAAATTACTGGTTTCATCCCCTGGCGGCGGTCCTGCCCTTTCTCGCGTGTTGTCCCGTTATTTCGGGGTATCGAATACATAGTTTGAACCGATTACACCTGAACAAAGACATACATATCCCCACCTCCCTCCCCCCACCGAAGCCTTTAGTTTTCATCCAGCTCAAAGCATGATGGGAACAAGATTAGGAATTCGAAGATAATTCTCTCAGGCAGTTACACCCATGAGCCCCAGGCCAGACTTTAGCAATGACCTTGTCCTTGTGACCTTCTGATGTGCACCTGAGAGTCCGGGGGGGGGGAGAGCCTCAGGTGAGAGGGGGGGTTGCCGCCCTTTGATTAATTCAGGTAAAAGATCTGGAATTTTATTTTCTTTAATTTCTTTTTGTTTTACGTCAGGTGAAGATTGGTTTGTTTGTTTGTTTGTTCTGTTTGTTTATTTTGTGTGTTTATTCCCTTTAATTGATCTTTTAGGCCGAAATCAAATTCTGATGTTTCTTACCCCCCCCCCCCAACAAACTATTGAAGGAAAAAAATTTTGAGAGAAAAGAAGAAACAGATCTAGGGGGCGAGAAGAGAGAGACATAGATAAAGAGAAGGGAGAGAGAAAGAAAGAAAGACATAGAGAAAGAGAAGGGAGAGAGCATAAAGAAATTGAAGAGAGTGTCCGAAGATGGAGGCAGAGTAAACGAAAAGGAAAGAAGGGCGGCGAACGAAGGGGGGAAAGAGTTGAAGAGGAGAAGGAAAAGAGGGGAGGGGCGATTTGTCTGGGACAGATTTGTCTGAGCCCGTTTGACCACGGCCATTTTGATAGGGGCCGTTTTTGGCCGTTTTGTCCGGGGCCGTTTTCTCGGTGAAACGAAAAAGAGAGGCACACACAATATACTTAGTGATAGAAATAATGAGAGGAGAGACAGAAAAAAGAGAGGGAGAGAGAGAAAGGGGGAGTGGGAGAGAGAGAGAGGAGAATATTGACAAATTATACTAAAGAGCAAATATTTTCTCGGAAAGACGTTGTAGGTACGAAATGACGTCACTTTATTTGCGCGCAAACTCAATCACTCACTTCCTGTTGACTCACGCTGTGATTTCCCTCCAAAGATGTCGTCTGCCAATGAACTGTGTCATGGTTGAATGGCTTTCTTCCGATGCTGATCTACTCATAATTGGGGATGTGGTGGGGGTGTGGGGTGTTGGACGAGCGAATAGCTTGTCACCAAAGTTGGTGTAGCTGTCTTGCTGGTGTAGTTTTGAAACTGAGTACGACAATTTTTTAGTCGAATTTCGTCTGATTCATGTCTGTTACTTATCAGTGTGAAGTCGGTTGAAAGACTTTTTGTTGTTGAATGCGTGACTGTGTTGTGTCTGTGTCAACCGTTTCAAGTATTATTGAATCTGTTTCACGCCTGTTTCATGCCTGTTTCATGCCTGTTTCACGCCTGTTTCATGCCTGTTTCACGCCTGTTTCATGCCTGTTTCACGCCTGTTTCATGCCTGTTTCATGCCTGTTTCATGCCTGTTTCACGCCTGTTTCACGACTGTTTCATGCCTGTTTCACGACTGTTTCAGGCCAAATTCACGCCCATTTCATGCTTATTTCCTGAATTTATACCTGTTCCATGTCACTAAATGTATGTTCCATGTCAATAAATGTGTTTCATGTTAATAAATGTATGTTTCATGTCGATAAATGTGTGTTTCATGTCAATAAATGTATGTTCCATGTCAATAAATGTATGTTCCATGTCAATAAATGTATGTTTCATGTCGATAAATGTATGTTTCATGTCAATAAATGTATGTTCCATGTCACTAAATGTATGTTCCATGTCAATAAATGTGTTTCATGTCAATAAATGTATGTTTCATGTCAATAAATGTATGTTCCATGTCAATAAATGTATGTTTCATGTTAATAAATATATGTTCCATGTCAATAAATGTATGTTCCGTGTCAATAAATGTATGTTCCATGTCAATAAATGTATGTTCCATGTCAATAAATGTATGTTCCATGTTAATAAATGTATGTTCCATGTCAAAAATGTATGTTCCATGTCAATAAATGTACGTTCCATGTCAATAAGTGTATGTTCCATGTCAATAAATGTATGTTTCATGTCAATAAATGTATGTTCCATGTCAATAAATGTATCTTCCATGTCAATATGTGTACGTTCCATGTCAATAAATGTATGTTCCATGTCAATAAATGTACGTTCCATGTCAATAAATGTATGTTCCATGTCAATAAATGTATGTTCCATGTCAATACGTGTACGTTCCATGTCAATAAATGTATGTTCCATGTCAATAAATGTACGTTCCATGTCAATAAATGTATGTTCCATGTCAAAAATGTACGTTCCATGTCAATAGAGGTATGTTGCATGTCCTTTTCTTTAACCAACTTTCTCTCAAGTTGAAATTGGGTACAGAACCTAATGTTAGGGAACATTTTACTCTAGTCAACTATGCTAACTCCGTGAGTCTTCAGTACGAACTGGCAGGTATCGATACTTGTCTAATAGAGGCAAGCAGGTATCGATACTATTTAATAGAGACCAGCAGGTATCGATACTTCTATATTAGAGATTACCAGGTATCGATACTCGTTTAATAGAGACTAGCGGGTATCGATACTTGTTTAATAGAGACTACCAGGTGTCGATACTTGTTTAATCTGGACTATCCGGTATCTAGACTAGCCTATTTTGGACTAGCAATAGATTTAAAGTACACTCGTTGAACTGGCTGATTTTTTGTCATTGTTTTTAAAACTCAACGGAAGGTGTTGGTCATTTAGTCACATAGTAAGTAGTTCAGGAAGGGGAGCCAGAATATTTTTTTCTTTATGAAGTTTGTACTCCATACACCATGATTGGCCAAAGTGTGGCCCGTAGGCCAAATGCGTCCAGCCACGTAGATTTTACTGGGCCCGGCAGCACATTTAGAAAAACTCGCCCTAAACTGATATTTGGTTTATTTCTCAACAAGCAACTTAACTCGTAATTTGTATTATTTTTTTTTTTTTTAAATAAGTATTTTAGGCTTCAGCTTTCGATTAAATCTGATTATATGATTAAATATTCTAGCAGCTACAAACTCATACTTAAACACCCTAGACCACAACAGGGACTCGAACTGCCGTCATTGCAGCCTATCCTCTGGGACGGTCACACACCTGCTGACGTCGTGTCCCGCGCTAGACATAGCCGGGGAGGTGCGGGAGGCAAAAGAGTCAGTCCCACGTGAAGACAATGTTGTATGGCACTGCTCAGCAGATGAAGCAGGGTTGCCCAAGTATTAGCCGAGGCCTTAAGAGATTAGATCTCAGGATTACAGAATGTTTGTTTAGATTATTAGCTAAACATCTATATAATCTGACATTAGATCAATTAATCAACTTAATAAAACTATAGTTTTTTTTTAAAGTTTTTTTCAAAAACAACCACACAAAAATAAATAAATGTATTAAAAATACAATCATTTTAAACGGTGCGACTATCCGCTTAAATATCGCAACCCGAACTATTGCCAACCCCTGGTATAGAACCCATCCACCCAACTCTCACCCCAACTCTCACCCCAACTCTCACCCCAACTCCTCCATTCACCCCAACTCTCACCCCAACTCCTCCATTCACCCCAACTC
>MUZC01000650.1:65851-80689 GCA_002072015.1 Radix auricularia | reverse complement strand
TCCCCCCCCCCCCCCTTCGACAAAATCGATCAGTGTTGCGAACTTAAGGTACCAACTTTTCCCAAGCAGGAGCAAAAAAATTCCCAAATTAGACTAAAAATTTCCACATGCATTAAATTCCTTAAATCCTATTGTCAAAGCGTGAAAAAACCTAGCCAACACGTAAAAAAAAAACAAAAAAACAACCTAGATCGGAAATAAATAAACCTAGACACGCTAAAAATAAATAAATATGATGTCACAAATAGCGCCTAAAAAAATCGAGCCAAAACGTAAAAACAACAACAACCTAGATCCCAAACAAAAAACCTAGACACGCTAATAATAAACAAATATGATGTCACAAAAGCCACCCCCCCCCCCCTGTTTCAAATTATTTTTATTTTATTATCATTCAAGTTTGTATTTAATGTTAAAAATTGTCAATCTCAAAGATTCCCATATTTAATGCCAAATCCTAAAAAATTTCCAAATTCCTATTTCTAAAATTTTGGCAGAAAAATTCCAACGATTTTGGAAATTTCCCAGGAGTTCGCAACACTGATTACTCGATGTCCTTGTATTTGTTAATTTATTATTATTTTTTTTTATCTCTATCTATTTCGGAAGCCATTTGTCGGCACCAATGATGGCATTAAATTAATTGTCTGATCTCAGATTCTTTTTATAAAAAAAAATAAATTATCGGAACTTCTTAAATTGTGTTTTTGTTTGTTTGTTTATCCCCCCCCCCTTCCCAATCACACGTCATAATTTTTGCCCTGCATGAGTTTAATAATAAGATTGACACGAGTTTGATGCTTTTAATGATGGGTTTCATCATTCAGAAATCTTTGAATCATTTTTTTTTTGGCGAAGTTTAAAAACGAACACTCAATTCAAGTCATGACTTTTGGATTTAAATTTTTTTTTTTTTTGTGGCTTCATGATTTTTAGGATTTGTAATTTAATCTCGATAACCATCGTTTGATAACAAAGATGGAGCCTTTGCCTAAGTTTTACAGCAGAGTCTTTAGGTACAGAATACAGCAACCATTTCCGGTAATTTTCACTTCATTGCTAAGATGTCTTGTATAATTGTTTGTTTGATGTAGTCCAACATCCGCACGTGGGACATCACGGTTAAACCAAATTGTACTGTGCGCCGGTCCAAGTCGTAACTTTGTGGGTCTGTGAGGTAAATATTTCCCCCCGAGATCAAAGGTACAGGCGCGCAAAAATGAGGCTTACAACGTTATATTCAATTTTCCGTTCAAGCTGCGCGGCCACGAAGATATCTGACCTACGCCGCGCAGCAGTTAAGAATTACCGCACAACAATCTTATTAACATACTATCACATTTATAGTGCTTGTAAGGCCATACTATCACATTTTGTGGTGCTTGTAAGACCATACTATCAAATTTTCTGGTACTTGTATGGCCATACTATCACATTTTGTTTAGTACTTGTAAGGTCATACAGTCACATTTTGTGGTGCTTGTAAGCAGTTTCAGTTAGATAATAATGCCTTTCATTCATATGAACATTCATACCTCGATCTTTTAATACCACTTTCATGTACGCACAACACCATCTTTTAATACCACTTTCATGTACGCACAACACCATCTTTTAATACCACTTTCATGTACGCACAACACCATCTTTTGATACCACTTTCATGTACCCACAACACCATCTTTTAATACCACTTTCATGTACGCACAACACCATCTTTTAATACCACTTTCATGTACGCACAACACCATCTTTTAATACCACTTTCATGTACGCACAACACCATCTTTTCATACCACTTTCATGTACGCACAACACCATCTTTTGATGCCACTTTCATGTACGCACAACACCATCTTTTAATACCACTTTCATGTACGCACAACACCATCTTTTAATACCACTTCATGTACGCACAACACCATCTTTTCATACCACTTTCATGTATGCACAACACCATCTTTTGATGCCACTTTCATGTACGCACAACACCATCTTTTGATACCACTTTCATGTACGCACAACACCATCTTTTAATACCACTTTCATGTACGCACCACGATCTTGATACCACTTTCATGTACGCACCACGATCTTGATACCACTTTCATGTACGCACAACACCATCTTTTGATGCCACTTTCATGTACGCACCACGATCTTTTGATAGCACGAAGTGTTCAGGGGACATAATAATGTTCATAGAACAATCTTCTGCCAGCCAAAAGAAAAAAATAAACTCCCTTTTTGAATGGTGTATTAAATTTTTGGGGGAAAAAAATCTTGAACAATATCTGGATTGCGCAAAGTGTGGATGCTACAAATTATTTTTTGTTTGTTTGGTATGAGATGGTCCTGTCGTTGAGAACCAGTGAAAAATGCGCGCCAAATATCTCGCGCCGTTGACGATTGTCAATAACAAAGGGAGGCTTACAAAATGAACTGCTTTTTATCAATAATGAAATCCCAACGCAGCGGTTCACATTATCTTGGTGCCACGACCCTTTTATAACAACACCGTCGAAAATGTCACAACCTCTGTTAAGAGTTGCCAATTCAGAGGTGTTGGTAGCAGGGGGTGCGGGGGGGGGGGGCGGGCCGCCCCAGGTGACACCACCAGGGAGGTGACTTCAGAATTGGAAATTCGGTATATTCTCGTTATTTGGCACCTGAAAAGAGTTCTATGGGTTATATCGCGAGGGGGTGACACCATGAGCTACCGCCCCGGGTGACTCCAACCCTAGTTACGCCTCTGCTTGGTAGGTGGGTTCATAGAGAGCACACATTTTTTACTTTATATTTTCCAATCTTGTTGGTTTATGTTAATGTGCTCGTGGGCAGAAGGCAGCAGACGTCAGAGGTTAGAGTGTGGTTAGAGTGTTGAGGAGGAGGCTGTCGCGAGGGCTCTTATAAGTCGATCTAGGCGAATATGTTGAGCTAACCCGCTCGCCTGATTTATTTATAGCTTTCTGGAAAAGGGTAGACATACGATGTCAAGGTCGTGACCCAAGATACTTAGCCTCCAACTAAAACGAATAACTCAACAATATAACACACCCAAGAGTCGACCCTATTGTACCATGAAAAGGACGACGTTTAACTCTCTAGGCACCTCAGGTGTGATCCATAATTCCCCCACCCCTAACGTCACCCCCAGGTGCTGTCCACCTTATACCGATGACTCGCTCGCAAGACGAGGGGAATGTTAAGATAGGGCGGAAGGGATCGTCGGAGGGGATCGTCGTAAAACTTATCTTCGATAGTCAGAGATGTCTATCAAGGGGCGTGGGGGGCGGGGTAGGGGTTGTTTGGTACGGTGTTAGAACAGCGGAGTATTTGGGAAAGATTTGGAATGGGGTGGATCACACTGGGTGGGTATGTTTAATTAACTAAAATAAGTTTTAAGAAGAATTTAGGATAACCATTTATAATTTATACCTAATATTTTTTAGCTTTTCTGTTTTTAGTATATCTTTGATGTTTCACACGAGGGCTTTCTTATTTTCAATTGTCAATAATATTAAGTGTCACCATGCACAAATGTTTACTGTCAGTTTTCTTTATGACAATTAGACCAACTAATACAATCTCCTGTAGGAATAATTTGACCACATTATCTTAGTTTGTAACCAAATACCATCCCCACCATTACATATACAAGTACCATCCTCACCATTACATATACAAGTACCATCCCCACCATTACATATACAAGTACCATCCCCACCATTACATATACAAGTACCATCCCTACCATTACATATACAAGTAACATCCCCACCATTACATATACAAGTACCATCCCCACCATTACATATACAAGTACCATCCCCACCATTACATATCCAAGTACCACCTCACCATTACATAACGAAGTACCACCTCATCACCATTACATAACCAAGAAACCACCTTACCATTACATAACCAAGAAACCACCTCATCACCATTACATAACCAAGAAACCACCTTACCATTACATAACCAAGAAACCACCTTACCATTACATAACCAAGAAACCATCTCACCGTTACATAACAATGAAACCACCTTATCATTACATAACCAATAAACCACCTCATCACCATTACACAACATAAGAAACCACCTCAGCATTACTCAACATGAGAAACCACCTCACCATTGCATAACCAAGAAACCCCCTTACCATTACATAACCATGAAACCACCTCATCACCATTACATAACCAAGAAACCACCTTACCATTACATAACCAAGAAAATACCTCACCACCATTACATTACCAAGAAACCACCTCACCATTTCATAACCAAGAAACCACCTTACCATTACATAACCATGAAACCACCTTAAAATTACATAAACAAGAAACCACCTTACCATTACATAACCAAGAAACCACCTTACCATTACATAACCAAGAAACCACCTCACCATTACATAACCAAGAAATCACCTTACCATTACATAACCATGAAACCACCTCATCACCATTACATAACCAAGAAACCACCTTACCATTACATAACCAAGAAACCACCTCACCACCATTACATAACCAAGAAACCACCTTACCATTACATAACCAAGAAACCACCTTACCATTACATAACCAAGAAACCACCTTACCATTACATAACCAAGAAACCATCCCACCATTACATATCCAAGAAACCACATCACCATTACATAACAAAGAAACCACCTCACCATTACATAACCAAAAAAACCACCTCACCACCATTACATAACCAAGAAACCACCTCACCATTACATAACCAAGAAACCACCTCACCATTACATAACCAAGAAACCACTTCACCATTATATAACCAAGAAACCACTTCACCATTACATAACCAAGAAACTACCTCACCACCATTACATAACCAAGAAACTACCTCACCACCATTACATAACCAAGAAACCACCTCACCATTACATAACCAAGAAACCACCTCATCACCATTACATTACCAAGAAAAACCTCACCATTTCATAACCAAGAAACCACCTCACCATTAAATAACCAAGAAACCACATCACCACCATTACATAACCAAGAAACCACCTCACCACCATTACATAACCAAGAAACCACTTCACCACCATTTTATAACCAAGAAACCACTTCAGCACCATTATGTAACCAAGAAACCACCTCACCATTACATAACCAAGAAACCACTTTACCATTACATAACCAAGAAACCACCTCACCATTACATAACCAAGAAACCACCTCATCACCATTACATTACCAAGAAAAACCTCACCATTTCATAACCAAGAAACCACCTCACCATTAAATAACCAAGAAACCACCTCACCACCATTACATAACCAAGAAACCCCCTCACCACCATTACATAACCAAGAAACCACCTCACCACCATTACATAACCAAGAAACCACCTTACCACCATTACATAACCAAGAAACCACCTCACCACCATTACATAACCAAGAAAGCACCTCACCACCATTACATAACCAAGAAAGCACCTCACCACCATTACATAACCAAGAAACCACCTCATCACCATTACATAACCAAGAAACCACTTCACCACCATTACATAATCAAGAAACCACTTCACCACCATTATATAACCAAGAAACCACTTCACCACCATTATGTAACCAAGAAACCACCTCACCATTACATAACCAAGAAACCACTTTACCATTACATAACCAAGAAACCACCTCACCATTACATAACCAAGAAACCACCTTACCATTACATAACCAAGAAACTAACTCACCGCCATTACATAACCAAGAAACCAACTCACCATTACATAACCAAGAAACCACCTCACCATTACATAACCAAGAAACCACCTCATCACCATTACATTACCAAGAAAAACCTCACCATTTCATAACCAAGAAACCACCTCACCATTAAATAACCAAGAAACCACCTCACCACCATTACATAACCAAGAAACCACCTCACCACCATTACAAAACCAAGAAACCACCTCACCACCATTACATAACCAAGAAACCACCTCACCGCCATTACATAACCAAGAAAGCACCTCACCACCATTACATAACCAAGAAAGCACCTCACCACCATTACATAACCAAGAAACCACCTCATCACCATTACATAACCAAGAAACCACTTCACCACCATTACATAACCAAGAAACCACTTCACCACCATTATATAACCAAGAAACCACTTCACCACCATTATATAACCAAGAAACCAACTCACCATTACATAACCAAGAAACCACTTCACCATTGCATAACCAAGAAACCACCTCACCATTACATAACCAAGAAACCACCTTACCATTACATAACCAAGAAACTACCTCACCACCAATACATAACCAAGAAACCACCTCACCATTACATAACCAAGAAACCACGTCACCATTACATAACCAAGAAACCACCTCATCACCACTACATTACCAAGAAAAACCTCACCATTTCATAACCAAGAAACCACCTCACCATTAAATAACCAAGAAACCACCTCACCACCATTACATAACCATGAAACCACCTCACTACCATTACATAACCATGAAACCACCTCACCACCATTATAAACCAAGAAACCACCTCACCACCATTACATAACCAAGAAACCACCTCACCATTACATAACCAAGAAAGCACCTTACCATTACATAACCAAGAAACCACCTTACCATTACATAACCAAGAAACCACCTCACCATTACATAACCAAGAAAGCACCTCACCATTACATAACCAAGAAACCCAATCACCATTACATAACCAAGAAACCACATCACCATTACATAACCAAGAAACCACATCACCATTACATAACCAAGAAACCACCTCACCATTACATAACCAAGAAAGCACCTCACCACCATTACATAAACCAAGAAACCACCTCATCACCATTACATAACCAAGAAACCACATCACCATTACATAACCAAGAAACCACATCACCATTACATATCTGCAAGTTGAAGAGTGAATTTTATTTTAAAAAATTGCTTGAGTCAATTTAATGTCTGATGATTGCCTTTATGACCGCCATTGAAATGTCACCCTGTGAGATGATTGTCACAGTCACGTGACACGTTTACAACGTTACTGTGAACATTTTTAAAGGTTAGTTCTGCACGGTGGGGGGGGGGGGTAGTAGGTGTCTTCCCCCACCCCACCCGGTAAACAATGAACTTTAAAAAAATAAACATTATGCTATTGAAAATCTTGCAACCGCACGTTTTAAAAACAACAAAACAAACAAAGAAATAAACAACCAACCCCTACCGCTCGCTCCCCTCAGATCTGATTGGTGAGGTGGAAGTCTTGGGTGACTCTCAGCAAACTGAAGCTGCTTGATGATAAGACAGAAGCTGCTTGATGATAATGAGACAGAAGCTGCTTGATGATAATGAGACAGAAGCTGAATGATAATGAGACAGAAGCTGAATGATAATGAGACAGAAGCTGAATGATAATAAGACAGAAGCTGAATGATAATGAGACAGAAGCTGAATGATAATGAGACAGAAGCACTCCTTTTGCAATAGTAAATCACGCAGTACTTTGCTTCTTCCAAATTCTGTTCAGGTAGCCAGTTCTTATAAACGTTTCACAACATCAACTAGGATTCTTGGCTACATTATTTCTGACATCGTGTCTACTAATAACTTCATCGCTTACATCTGGGACACTTTGTACCGATGATCACGGGTTCGAATCCATGTGAAGCCAAGGATTTGTTCCCGGGGACTAGGGCGTCCCTGAGTCCACCTAGCTCCGAATGGGTGCCTAACAATAGTTAGGCGGCTGGGGTAATGCGTGGAACCCTAAAACCTGTGGCCTGTGACCGTTGCATCACTTGCCAACAGATCATCCGTCATGGTCTGTGGACGCAATTATCTTCTGCACGTCTGTATGTCTAAGAAGATACACTGCCTAAATATGTCACAAGTGGTGCAACGAAAACTCAAGTCTGTGCTCTTGCTCTCTCTCCGTTGGCTTGACTATTTTAATTCTCTTCTTTTAGGTTCATCAAAACAATCCACTGAAAAACTACAGAAAGTTCAAAATTCAGCCGCCAGGCTAGCTCTTAAAAAATAAAATAAAATAATGATAATACTAAAAATAAAAAGACGATATTTTAATTATTACTCCGCTTCCCAATTCACTTCATTGACCCCCTATCCAAGCATAAGTAAGTGGATTACAAACTGTTCTCTGTCCTGTCGCAACTTCTTTTCTGACTCTGTCCTTCCTAGCGTACTGAACTTCTCTCTGTCTATTCATCCACTCGTCTCGTCTTTTCCTGAGACACGCACTAAAACATTTGCGAAAGGTCTTTCTCTTATTGTTACCTCCAAAACAATAAAACTCTCTACCACTACACGTTTGCAATATTCCAACTACGAAAGTCTTTCTTAAACATTTCTTTAAATGATAAGCGTAGCTTATATGCACGGTAATGTCTTTACATGTTGTACTCAGAGTATGAATGATTTACGTTGAATGAATTGATAATTATGTGTGCTATTTTTTAAAAATGTTTAGCGCCTATGGTGGATTAAGGGGGGGGGGCTAAGCTGGATAAAGCCAAGAGCCACCGACGGTTTTGGGGCCCTCAAAATTTTTATATTTATAATAAATGTGTCAAAATGTTTGCTCGAACCTCTAAAGTAAATTTAAAAAAAAATTTAATATAAATATTAACTAAACAACTGATCGCGATTCAGACCTGATAGTGTTAATAATCGATAAAACGTGATTTAATTGGCTCACTTTGAGAACATAGTATAAGGAATAGTTTATATTTTAAAAATTTCTCATTTCTGACAAGCTCTGCTGGCTGTGTGGAGAGAGTACAGGCGCATGATGCAACCGGTGTGCGGTTCGATTCCCAGCAATAAAAATAGTAATATTTAGTTACAGTCTTATATTAGCTGAATGGATCGGACCCCCGTTTCATTGCAGCCCGGGCCCCGTGCATTCTTAATCCACCCCTGCACAGCGCTGTGAGCCCAGTTGTTTGCTGGCGTACTGCGCTGTACTATCTTCGCCACCCACACACACATACCTCAGATAAGCTGATCAACAAAGCGTCTCTCTCCACCCTACAACCCACCAACACCTCACACAAACCGACTGACCAACCAAAGTCCACCTGTCTGTCCACAGGGCTACCTGTCCCCACTGGAAGAGCTGCTCAACTCGGAGGACGCCAAGAAAGATGTGGAGTGTCTATTTGGGAATATCCGACAAATCTATCAGTTTGGGTGGTCAGTATCTCATTGTTCTACTATTGTTCTATCATTGTTCTACTATTGTCCTACCATTGTTCTACCGTTGTCCTACCATTGTTCTACCATTGTTCTACCATTGTCCTATCATTGTTCTACCATTGTTCTACCATTGTTCTACCATTGTTCTACTATTGTTCTACGATTTTCCTACCATTGTTCTACCGCTGTCCTACCATTGTTCTACCATTGTTCTACCATTGACCTTCATTTTCACAAAAACTAGCGCCATTTTAGTTGGAAAGCAAAAGACATAATCTTCTTTCTTTTCATTATAAGTGATATTATTTCAAGCTGCGCTTCACTTTTATCCTTGTAGTGAGTGCACCGTTTTTATGTACCGTTTGTTTTAGTGCTAGGGGTGCGACCACAAATATGAGGCCAGATTTTTGTGAATTCTCGAGGTCACGGTTGGCCAGACGTAAAGTATATGGTGGACTAAACCAATCGACAGCCACAGAGCAGTTCATCACTGATATATGGCTTGTGGTCTAAATGACAGCCACGGACCAGTTCATTACAGATATAGGGCTTGAGGTCTAAATGACAGCCACAGACCAGTTCATTACAGATATAAGGCTTGTGGTCTAAATGACAGCCACGGACCAGTTCATCACAGATATAAGGCTTGTGGTCTAAATGACAGCCACGGACCAGTTCATTACAGATATAGGGCTTGTGGTCTAAATGACAGCAACGGACCAGTTCATTACAGATATAGGGCTTGTGGTCTAAATGACAGCCACGGACCAGTTCATCACAGATATAAGGCTTGTGGTCTAAATGACAGCCACGGACCAGTTCGTCACAGATATAAGGCTTGTGGTCTAAATGACAGCCACAGACCAGTTCGTCACAGATATAAGGCTTGTGGTCTAAATGACAGCCACAGCCCAGTTCATTACAGATATAGGGCTTGTGGTCTAAATGACAGCCACGGACCAGTTCATCACAGATATAAGGCTTGTGGTCTAAATGACAGCCACAGCCCAGTTCATTAGATATAGGGCTTGTGGTCTAAATGACAGCTTCGGACCAGTTCATCACAGATATAGGGCTTGTGGTCTAAATGACAGCCACGGACCAGTTCATTACAGATATAGGGCTTGTGGTCTAAATGACAGCCACAGAGCAGCTCATCACATATAAAGGGCTTGTGGTCTAAATGACAGCCACAGAGCAGTTCATCACAGATATAAGGCTTGTGGTCTAAATGACAGCCACGGACCAGTTCGTCACAGATATAAGGCTTGTGGTCTAAATGACAGCCACGGACCAGTTCATCACAGATATAGGGCTTGTGGTCTAAATGACAGCCACGGACCAGTTTATTACAGATATAGGGCTTGTGGTCTAAATGACAGCCACGGACCAGTTTATCACAGATATAGGGCTTGTGGTCTAAATGACAGCCACAGAGCAGCTCATCACAGATATAGGGCTTGTGGTCTAAATGACAGCCACAGAGCAGTTCATCACAGATATAGGGCTTGTGGTCTAAATGACAGCCACGGACCAGTTCATCACAGATATAAGGCTTGTGGTCTAAATGACAGCCATGGACCAGTTCATTACAGATATAAGGCTTGTGGTCTAAATGACAGCCACAGAGCAGTTCATCACAGATATAGGGCTTGTGGTCTAAATGACAGCCACAGACCAGTTCATCACAGATACAGGGCTTGTGATCTAAATCCTCCTTCAAAAGATTTTGAGAACGCAGAAGAAGAAGAAGAAGGGTCGCCAGACTTGTACTAACTAAAAGCCGTTAATTTTTTATTTTTTTAAAATTGTTGAGAGCAGCATTGATGCCCTATAGGTCATTAAACATGGATTGGAAATGTTTCAGCAACCTTTGTAACAAATTTGTCATAATTTGTGGGCTTGCGGCTACGTGAAGACAGAAGAGCCGTACGCGGGCTGCGGTTTGGTCACCATTGATCTAGAATCTAGATTCTAGTGTACTATATGGGCTAGGACCTATGTTTAGTGTTGCTGGTTCTTTTAGTTTTTTAACCTGGCTTAGATGATGTGAAGTCTAAACTTTTATTCTCTTTTATTTTGGTCCCAGCATTTTTCTGACTGACCTGGAGTCCACGGGGGCTGACCCTGTCAAGGTGGCCGAGTGTTTCGTCAAGCACAACAAAGGATTCGTCATCTACGCGGACTACTGCACCAACTATCCCAGGTAGGTCTCTTGTACCAACTACCCCAGGTGGGCCTGTTGTACCAAATACCCCAGGTGGGTCTGTTGTACCAACTACCCCAGGTGGGTCTGTTGTACCAACTACCCCAGGTGGGTCTGTTGTACACACTACCCCAGGTGGGTCTGTTGTACCAACTACCCCAGGTAGGTCTGTTGCAGGGGCGGATTAAGACTGCACGCGGCCCTGGGCTGCAATCAAACGGGGGCCCTATCCAGCCAGCGTCCCTTAAAATAAAATGATTGTTAACAGCTAACATAGGACTGTAACTAAATATTAATAATGGGGAAAAAAATAAACACACACAAAGAAATAACTGTTAGAAGTGTTTGCGATATGTTACAATTGAGTGTGAAAAGAAAAATCATTAGCCATTGCTGGGAATCGAACCCCACGCCGGTTGCATCACGCGCCTGTGCTCTCTCCACACGGCCAGCGTAACTTCTGTTAAATACGAAATTTGAAAAATATAATCTATACTTTATACTATGTTCTCTAAGTGAGCCAATTAAATCACGTTTTATCGATTATTAACACTATCAGGCACTGTTGCGAAGTCATGGGAAATTTCCCGAATCTTGGGAATTTTTTAGCCAAATTTTTAAAAATGGGGATATGGAAATTTATAAGGATTTTGCCTAAAATATGGGATTTTTTTTGATTGACAATTTATAAAAAAAATTAAATACATTCTTGAATGAAAATAAAATTATTTGAAACATGCTTATTTTCAAATAAGAAATACTTGTTTTGTGTTGGTGGGAGGCTCTTTGACGTCATATTTGTTTATTTTTAGCGTGTCTAGGTTTTTTTATTTGGGATCTAGTTTTTTTTCCTGACGTTTTGGCTAGGTTTTTGCCAACATTGTCACTGACAGTAGACTGTAGACAATTTACAGTCAGATTGTGTAAATGTATTACTATTAAATAATATAATTAATTAGTGTGAGCCCGAATCATCATAAAATGTTTGTTACATATATAGGACCAAATCATTAATATTATGTAAATATATAACAATCTATGTAACCATGTATGATTGATTTATTGTTAATAATTTTCAAAGCATTCATTAAAAAATTATTTTTTTTATCAATCACAGACAAATTTAAATTACAAGTACAAGAGTATCCAAATAACTTTTTTAAAACTTCATAATGTTAAAATTTAAAAGTATAATATATATTTTGGCTTTGTAGCCAAGTTGTTAAATAAAAACGTATAGATTAAATAAAACTTGAAAGTGTTCGTTTAAAATTAGTCTTTAAAATGCATAAATATTTATGTTTTAATTTGGAAGGCTAAAGTCATTAGCATGAATGCGAAAGCATTTAATTGAAGTTGCCACTTTTCAGGTTTTTTCTGAAGTTTTTAATGCATGTGGGAATTTTTAGCCCAATTTGGGATTTTTATTACTCCTGCCATGGGAAAATCTGGCTCTTAGACTTCGCAACACTGTATTAAGTCTGAATCGCGATCAGTTGTATAGTTTATATTTATAAATTTATTTAATTTTTTATATTTTCTACGGTTCGTGCAAACATTTGTACACTTTCATTAAAAATATAAAAAGTTTGGGGGCCCCTAAACTGTCGGGGGCCCATGGCTTTAGCCCGCTCAGCCCCCCACCTTAATCCGCCATAGGTCTGTTGTACCAACTACCCCAGGTGGGTCTTTTGTACCAACTACCCCAGGTGGGTCTGTTGTACCAACTACCCCACGTGGGTCTGTTGTACCAACTACCCCAGGTACGTCTGTTGTACCAACTACCCCAGGTAGGTCTGTTGTACCAACTGCCCAAGGTGGGTCTGTTGTACCAACTACCCCAGTGACGTCTGTTGTACCAACTGCCCAAGGTGGGTCTGTTGTACCAACTACCCCAGGTGGGTCTGTTGTACCAACTACCCAAGGAATACCTGTTGTACCAACCACCCCAGGTGGGTCTGTTCTTTATGGATGGCGCCATTTGCTAAATATTTTAACTTAAATCTTTTAAATACCAGCATAACATACATATAAAGAAGAATTTTATTATTATTTTCCACAAACTTCCAAACATTAAAGATAAATTAAACTCTAAGACTTACTAATAAAATTTTCTCAGCACATTTTGCCGAAAAACGAAAATAACCTCGGGGAAATACCCAAAAACGAAATCAATACTTAAAACAGAGGGTTGGTGTCATCCGGGGTGGCCCGCCCCCACCTCACCCCCCTAGTGACGCCACTGACTGAAAACAATATTTAAAAAAGACTTCTGTCAATTCTTAATTTGAATATCTTTAACAGAAAATAATCGAAACTTTTATTTAAATAATTTTGACGCCTCTCACGACACAAACTTTCAGTTTAGCGAAACAGTCACGTCAGTGTGTGACGCGTGCGAACAAAAATCCTGCGACTTAAATTATAGTTTCAGACAGACCCCGTGGGTTTTAGAGTAAAGAATTGAGAGTTTAGTACTATTTTTAGCGCATTTTCGAGAAGTCGAAATGCGCTATTGTATCCGTTTTGTCCGTCTGTCCGTCCGTCCGTCTGTCATCACCCTAGATCTCAGCATCCATAAGTCCTAGACCCATGATGTACATATGTTTTTTTTGTATGTCCTGACCTGCCATTTGTGCATCAACACTCAGTTACTCGATCCGACCTCTTGTAGTGGCAGTAGAGCTCCTGGAACTATGAACGTCCTAGACCCATGATGTATATCACAAGAGTTCCTACCACCTCCAACACACAAGAATTCCTACCACCACCAACACACAAGAGTTCCTACCACCGCCAACACACAAGAGTTCCTACCACCACCAACATACAAGAGTTCCTAAAAATTCATAAAAATATGTCTAAAATCTAAACACAATTACTGATAACTACAAAATGCTGATATCTAATATAAGTACTGATACAAAATACGAAAATGCGCTAACACGTCCTGAGTCCAAAAACTGACCATTCTTAACATGATTTTTTAAAATACCGATGTAAGATAGACATACTTTACTGGATCATGACTCAACAATGATTGTCAAAAAATGAGATGTTATATCTTCGATAGCCCAAGTCTGGACGGGTAGGGGAGGGTTGATGGTGGTGAGGGGAAAGGGAGGGTTGATGGTGGTGAGGGGAAAGGGAGGGTTGGTGGTGGTGAGGGGAAAGGGAGGGTTGGTGGCGGTGAGGGGAAAGGGAGGGTTGGTGGTGGTGAGGGGAAAGGGAGGGTTGGTGGTGGTGAGGGGAAAGGGAGGGTTGGTGGTGGTGAGGGGAAAGGGAGGGTTGGTGGTGGTGAGGGGAAAGGGAGGGTTGGTGGTGGTGAGGGGAAAGGGAGGGTTGGTGGTGGTGAGGGGAAAGGGAGGGTT
>MUZC01000650.1:52478-63018 GCA_002072015.1 Radix auricularia | reverse complement strand
CCTCACGAGGCTGGGGGACCTTGTCCTAGAGGCGAGTCTCAACACAGGGGTGGGGGGAGTGGTGGTGACTGGGGGACCTTGTCTTAGAGGCGAGTCACAACAAGGGGTGGGGGGAGTGGTGGTGGGTTTGGAGGAGGGCTTTGAAGAAAGAATGTCCTGTTGAAGATAAGTGTTTTAGGCCTTAATGTGTTTGAGCCCCTAAGATATTTGAGGCCCTAAACGTGTTTGAGGCCCTAACATATTTGAGGCCCTAACCTGTTTGAGGCCTTAATGTTTTAGGCCCTAACATGTTTGAGGCCTTAACGTGTTTGAGGCCCTAACATATTTGAGGCCCTAACATATTTGAGGCCCTAACATATTTGAGGCCCTAACCTGTTAGAGGCCTTAACGTGTTTGTGGCCCTAACATATTTGAGCCCTTAATGTGTTTAGGCCCTAACATGTTTGAGCCCTTAATGTGTTTGAGGCCTTAATGTGTTATAGGCCCTAATGTGTTTGAGGCCTTAACGTGTTTGAGACCTTAACATGTTTGAGGCCCTAACGTGTTTGACACCTTAATGGAGGATGGTGATGTTCCTTCATTTGACCTCATTCAGAAATGAAATTTAAAATCAGAGGGTAAAGGATGGTAAAATAATTCTGAACGTGATGTTTAGTGGGGAATGACCTCACAGTAGATGACCTTTAGTGGGGAATGACCTCACTGTAGATGACCTTTAGTGGGGAATGACCTCACTGTAGATGACCTTTAGTGGGGAGTGACCTCACTGTAGATGACCTTTAGTGGGAATGACCTCACTGTAGATGACTTTTAGTGGGGAATGACCTCACTGTAGATGACCTTTAGTGGAGAATGACCTCACTGGAGGTGACGTTTAGTGGGGAATGAGCTCACTGGAAGTGACGTTTAGTGGGGAATGACCACACTGTAGATGACATTTAGTGGGGAATGACCTCACTGGAGGTGACATTTAGTGGGAAATGACCACACTGGAGGTGATTTTTAGTGGGGAATGACCACACTGGAGGTGATTTTTAGTGGGGAATGACCACACTGGAGGTGACGTTTAGTGGGGAATGACCTCACTGGAAAAGACATTTAGTGGGGAATGACCACACTGTAGATGACATTTAGTGGGGAATGACCTCACTGGAGGTGACATTTAGTGGGGAATGACCACACTGGAGGTGATTTTTAGTGGGGAATGACCACACTGGAGGTGATGTTTAGTGGGGAATGACCTCACTGGAAAAGACGTTTAGTGGGGAATGACCTCACTGGAATTGACATTTAGTGTGGAATGACCTCACTGGAGGTGACGTTTAGTGGAGAATGACTTCACTGGAGGTGACGTTTAGTGGGGAATAACCTCACTGGAAGTGACATTTAGTGGGGAATAACCTCACTGGAAGTGACGTTTAGTGGGGAATGACCACACAGGGGGTGACGTTTAGTGGGGAATAACCTCACTGGAGGTGACGTTTAGTGGGGAATAACCTCACTGGAAGTGACGTTTAGTGGGGAATGACCACACAGGGGGTGACGTTTAGTGTTTCTATTTACAACATTTTGTTACTATTTGCAGAGCACATTTCGTGTGTATGGAGCTAAAGCGTCCAGACAGGTGTTTCTGTTTGAGAGGGGTCTGCTGATCAGTAAGAAAAAAGGGGGAGGAATGCTGAGCTGCAAGACCTTCATCAAGGTAAACAACTCAAGGAACATTTGCATATTTAATGTTAAAAAATTAATTGCCCTTTATTTACTGTACCCAATTTTTTAAATTTTATTTAAAATTTAAAAAGAAATATTTGTTATAATACTTTAAAGTTAAGAAAGTACAAATTAGCGATCAAAATAAATTTTTCAAAGATACATTCTTGTGTTGCCTACAACAGTGTTCAAATTTAATGTTGGTCGAAGTTATCCCCAATGAACCCCTCAGTTTTCATGTGATCCCATTTGACAACCCGAGAGCTCAGTACACGCTACAGGTTGGTTTCATTCTGTCTTTATAAAAGTTTCATTCTATCTTTATAAAAGTTTCATTCTATCTTTATAAAAGTTTAATTCCATATTTATAAAAGTTTCATTCTATCTTATAAAAGTTTCATTCTATATTTATAAAAGTTTCATTCTATATTTATAAAAGTTTCATTCTATCTTTAGAAAAGTTTCATTCTATCTTTAGAAAAGTTTCATTCTATTTTTGTAAAAGTTTCATTCTATCTTTATAAAAGTTTCATTCTATATTTATAAAAGTTTCATTCTATCTTTATAAAAGTTTCATTCCATATTTATAAAAGTTTCATTCTATCTTTATAAAAGTTTCATTCCATATTTATAAAAGTTTCATTCTATCTTATAAAAGTTTCATTCCATATTTATAAAAGTTTCATTTCATATTATAAAAGTTTCATTCCATATTTATAAAAGTTTCACTCTATCTTTATAAAAGTTTCATTCTATCTTTATAAAAGTTTCATTCCATATTTATAAAAGTTTTCACGCTATCTTATAAAAGTTTCATTCCATATTTATAAAATTTTTATTTCATATTATAAAATAAAAGTTTCATTCCATATTTATAAAAGTTTCACTCTATCTTTATAAAAGTTTCATTCTATCTTTATAAAAGTTTCATTCTATCTTTATAAAAGTTTCACTCTATATTTATAAAAGTTTCATTCCATATTTATAAAAGATTTATTCTTTTTTTAAATAAAAATTTCATTATGTGTGCTGCTTTCTAAAATTAGTAGCGTTACAAACGTACATACTCAGCAAATTATGTATATTGATACTTTCTCCAGTTCTCTTTTAAAATAAATATGATACATTAAGAATCCACAAGTTATAGAAAATAAAAGTAGACAAATAAAAATTTCAAGTTTTGTTTCATAAATTCATGTTTAGTTTTTAATCCAAAATAGTATTGCTCGGTAATAACATTTATTAATTTCCTTCACGTGTTATGGTTGGGGAAAAGCTGAATACTTTTTGTTAGGCTTGAATACTAATGAGATATAATTATTTTTTTTTTATTTAAACAAAATTATGAAGTAAAGCCTTATTGAAACATATTTTATTCTTTTGATGAAAGACGTAATGATAAAAAAGTACTTAATGAGACTGACCATGATCATACAAAACATCATTTTTCTAGGCTCGGAACATGGAGCAGAAGAAAAAGTGGTGCCAGGAAATTAAGCGCCTGATTCTTGAAAGTTTCAAAGGTCGCATCCCAGACAGCGTCAAAGATTTAGTCATGCAACTAGGCAGCAATCACGATGATGGTATGTTCAACTGGCTTGTTAGGTCTTTTAGGTTTAGCCATGCCATTAGGTAACAATCAAGATGATGGTATGTTCAACTGGCTATTTAGGTCTTTTAGGTTTAGCCATGCCATTAGGCAGCAATCTCGATGATGGTATGTTCAACTGGCTTGTTAGGTCTTTTAGGTTTATCCATGCCATTAGGTAACAATCAAGATGATGGTATGTTCAACTGGCTTTTTAGGTCTTTTAGGTTTATCCATGCCATTAGGCAACAATCAAGATGATGGTATGTTCAACTGGCTTTTTAGGTCTTTTAGGTTTAGCCATGCCATTAGGCAGCAATCACGATGATGGTATGTTCAACTGGCTTGTTAGGTCTTTTAGGTTTAGCCATGCCATTAGGCAACAATCACGATGATGGTATGTTCAACTGGCTTGTTAGGTCTTTTAGGTTTAGCCATGCCATTAGGCAGCAATCAAGATGATGGCTTTAGACTTGCTTTTTTTTTTTTTAAGTCTTATTTTGTACTAGTATTATTAGGATGATTTATGGCACAAGACATTAAAAGGTAAATTTTCTTCTCTGCATAAAGAGCTAATAAAAACTTTTAAATCTAATGATATTATTCCCACTTCTTTGATTTCATTTGTTAAAAAAAACCCACAAATAAAATTACATAATGTAAAAAGTTTTAAATTTTAAAAGGAAGTTGCTGTTTATCTTTTTTTTCAATTAAAATTGGAATATTTTATCATTCAATGGATACAACTAGTATCATTCAATGGATGCAACTAGTATCATTTAATGGATACAACTAGTATAATTTAACGGATACAACTAGTATCATTTAATGGATACAACTAGTATCATTTAATGGATACAACTAGTATCATTCAATGGATACAACTAGTATCATTCAATGGATACAACTAGTATCATTCAATGGATGCAACTACATGATAGAAGGACAAAGAGGAAATCAGTTATTACATTTAAGGCAATAAATAATTGTATAGAAAAACTACACATCGATAATCAACTACAACACTCGAACATAAAAACTCGTTTTGTTCCACTTGCAAGAACAAACAAATATTAACCTTCTTTCTTCAGTCTGCAATTCAGACCTGTGTAACTTTATCTTATATCTTAGATATACAGACGCTCCTTCTATGCAGAAGATAATTGCGTCCACAGACCATGAGAGATGATCTGTTGGCAAGTGATGCAGAGGTCACAGGCCACGGCTATAGGGGTTCCACGCATTACCCCAGCCGCCTAATTATTGTCTAGTTAGGTACCCATTCGGAGCTGGGTGACTCGGGGACTCCTCAGGCCCCGAGAACAAATCCTCACTTTGTTGTTTTTTGGCCGCGTTCTTCCTTGTAGGCGTTAATTAATAGCAATTAATAGCAAACTCTTGCACTCTCATGACAGTATTGAAGTCCTTGGTAAAAATGAACAACTTTAATTCAGTAACTGAACGTTTGTACACTTTTTACAAATTAAAACTCATCAGTGACACAAATCAAGAACATCACTTGTCCTTACACACTCTGATCTCTCTATCTCTCTCTCTCTCTCCCACTCCCCCTCTCTCTCTCCCTCTCTCTCCCCCCTCTCTCTCTCTCTCTCTCTATCTCTCTCTCCCCCTCTCTCTCTCTCCCACTCCCTCTCCCACTCCCTCTCTCTCTCCCACTCCCTCTCTCTCTCTCTCCCTCTCTCTTTCTCTCTCTTCACTCCCTCTCTCTCTCTACATCTCTTTCTCTCTCTCCCTCCCTCTCTCTCCCCCTCCCTCCCTCTCTCTTTCTCTCTCTCTCTCTCTCTCCCTCCCTCCCTCTCTCTCTCTATATCTCTCTCTCTCTAAGCCCTATGGGACACCTAACTCATCACGTGATCTCTTTCAACCAATCACATCTCACGTGACAACCAACACACAATCAGCATTCAAGACTCTAATAAAAATGTAAGACTAGACGTAAACCATGTATAAGCATAGGATCTAATAATCTTCTGTATACCAGGACCATCTGTAATACATAAGATCAGATCAAGTAGCAATGTGAGGAGCTGAAGACCTTGGCCTTATTTCTGTGTAAATGTTCATTTCAAAAAAGATATATGTCGGGATCTAATTTTTAGATTACGTGACCAAAGAAGCGCTGGAAGCAGGCCGAAAGAATCAGCACACTGCCCCCGAGTATCTGGAGAAGAGAAGGTTCCGGAGAAAGTCTGGATCACGTTTGCCAGGTAGGGTGGCCTTGACCTTTTGCTTATTTGGGTTATTGCCTTCAGTTTAAAAAAAAAAAAAAAAGAATTAACTTGATTTTTTAAAAATTAGCAGCATATCAGCCATATATTTTAAATGTATGAAATCTGCATTGAATTTAAAAAGGAAAAGAAATTTTTTAAAAATCATTTATTGGCTGATTAAGCATTAATTAATTAATTTCTTTTTCTTCATCTTGTTTACAGATTTTAGTATTCTTAAGCCTCAGAAAGCAAAAAGAGGTACTTTTTTAAATTCAATTTTTAATAAAAATGCAAGAACATGGATAAGTATGTCACAAAAACTTAGACCTCCCCCCTCCAATATTACGTCGCAATGTTTTGCTGTTCGCCCCCCCCCCCCATTAATGCTTGTTTTTCTAAAGAACATGTTTCAAATAACTTTTTGTCATTTAATTATGTATTTAGTGTAAGATTACACTTTAATTTCATAACACAAGTGAACTCATGTAAAACGTTATAAAATAAATTGTGAGAAATAAAATATTTAAGTAAACTTTTATTTAAAGCTCCACGCTTTTGATGTAACGTCACAGTTCTTAAACACCCCCCTCATCACACATCAGCACAAATGTGTGGATCTTCCTCCTAGGTGCGTGACATCATTTATGGACAGCCCCATTGGACCCAAAAATTAGGGGTGGCCAGACATCCGGCATGATGCCGGATATTGGGATTTCTGTCACTATCCAGAATTGGCAAATACTTAAGGCAGAATTGGATAGGATCCAGATATCAAATGTAGCAAAGAATTATTTGCAATCAAAATAAAACTAATATTATTAATTTTATAAACAAATATTTAAAAGGATGTGGCTAGCGCTACGACAATTTTGTAGCAGCAGACGACCCGGTCGGATGTTGCTAGCGTTACGACATGTCGTAGCGCTAGTCAGTAAACTAGTGCTACGACATGTCGTAACAGCAGACGATCCGGTGGGATGTTGCTAGCGTTACGACAAGATTGTCGTAACAGCAGACGAACCGGTCGGATGTTGCTAGCGTTACGACATGTCGTAGCGCTAGTCAGGAAACTAGTGCTACGACATACGCAACCTCTGCCACGACTAGTTTTAGTCACTTCTTTATATTGTATACACATATATATCATAATACGACATTATTTGTGTGTGCACTAATTCTAAAATCTAAATTTATTTAAATAAATTATTTAAATAGATTTAATTTTAATATAATATTGGTCTACCGATTATAAATATATCAGCCGATTTTGCTAGGCTATAGATACAGACTATAGTATACTTGTGTAAGTGATGCCGATCCATTAAAATTTAGTATACCGTAAAGCCAAAGCCTAAAGCCATAAATGAAAAGCCTAAAGCCGTAAATGAAAANCCCCCCTCCGCCTCTCTTTGCACTTTTTATGACGAGCAAGTCTGTGGGGTACGATGCACTATGCCTCCCTCCCCCGCTTGCGTTCAGCACTTTTTCGCGATGCCTTCAATTAAGAGCATGTTTCAAAGATATCTTCCAAACAATTAAGTAACAGTGATGGCGATGGTTTATAGTCAGTTTTTAAACTCACGCCTCACCTTTTTCGTTGATGATCCCGACTGAGTGTCAACTCACGAATCAAAAGAATTTTAAAAAAAATAGTAGTATTAGCATAATTAAATACAGCTTTAGTCGTAACTGTAAGTAAGCACATATCACATTTTTACGACTGTCGTAGCAGCAGACGACTCGGTCGGATGTTGCTAGCGTTACGACATGTCTAAAATCTAAATATTTTTATTTTAACAGATTTAGTCAAAGTATCTGCTTTTCAGAATAATAACAAAAATTATCAGCATACTCAGTATGATTTTAAAATAATAATAATATATGAAATTTAAAAAAAAACATGACGGCAACGGGATACGATCCCGCTACCGATAGCATTGTATCATTTCCGAAGCAACCATACTATCACTTGGTCTAGCGAAGCTGATTAGAAAGTATAATATTTTAAATTTATAACTGTTTTTCATTTAATGGCTCAATCTAGATTTTTTTTTAATCCTTTAAAATTCATTAATAATCTTATCTAGTGATCATGATATTTCATTATGAGAATTATTGTTTAGTATTTAAGTATTAGTAATAGCATAATTGAAATACAGAAAATTTGTTACGACATGTAGCACCAGCCACATCCGCGCGGATTGTCTGCAGTTACTTTGTGGTAGCAGTAGACACTCCGTATTTAAAAAGTAAAAAATCATGTTAAGCCTGGTCCCTATTGGAATTCAGGACGTGTTAGCGCATTTTCGTATTATGTATCAGTACTTATGTTAGATATCAGAATTATGTAGTTATCAGTAATTGTGTTTAGATTTTAGACATATTTTTATGAATGTTCTTGTGTAATGAATATACCTGACATTTTTTTATTTAAAAGTCATTTCTTTACATTAATTTTTTTTTATTATTTTCTCTTTAATCCAACTACAAGTCACCACAAATGATGACGTAAAACTCTCTAAACTTTTACACATATTCTAATGACGTCAACTAAAAAAAAACAACTAATTATTTTGCACCCTTTCGCTTGAAGAATTGTGCACTCGACTTCCGGCAATGGCGGCCGTTCCCTGCGCTCTCGATTCGAAATATTTTTTGGTAGTTTTAACGGGGTTTTTAAACGGATCGAGTAACTGAGTGTTGATGCACCAATGGCAGGTCAGGACATACAAAAAACATATATACATCATGGGTCTAGGACTTATGGATCCTGTGATCAGGGTGATGACAGACGGACAAAACGGGTGCAATAGCGATTTCGACATCTCGAAAATGCGCTAAAAACACTCACATGGACATTTTAATACATGTAACAAAATAAACAAATGAACAGCCTTGATCATGAAATCATTCAAATCCATGCAAATTATAGAAAAAGTTTAAAAAGTACAAGTATAGACATCACTTCACTGCATAAGATATTAAACTGTGGTCGAGTGGCAGTGCGCTTGCCTAGCGTACCATGGTCAAGGGTTCGAATCCATGCAAAGGCAAAGATTTATTCCCAGGGCATAGGGCATCCCTGAGTCCACCCAGCTCTGAATGGGTACCTCACATTACTTAGGCGGCTGGGGTAATGCGTGGAACCCTCATAACCGTGGCCTGTGATCGCTGCATCACTTACTAACAGATCATCCTTCATGGTCTGTGGACGCAATTATCTTCTGCATAGAAGGAGCGTCTGTATATCTAAGATAAGATAAGATAAACTTAGTAAAACTAATAGCGTATAAACTTAAATAGTCAGAATAATTTTATTATCGCTCTAGATCACGACTTCTTGTACATCACACTACACACTCAGTACAACACTGTTAGCTTGGTACACACTACACACTTGGTACACACTACACACTCAGTCAGGGGCGGATTAAGACTGCACGGGGCCCCTGGCTGCAATCAAACGGGGGCCCCTTTTTCAAAAGACCAACTAACTTGTCCTTTTTTGATAAATACGAAATTTTAAACTTTCTGAAATGTACGCAAAGTATTTATTTAATAATAATTTAATTAAATTAATTGCATACCGATGCACACCAAACAATGACGTCATCATATTAAATATTTTTACAGCGCTCATCAACACACAGATTTTTCAACTAAACTAACTGCTGTAGACTGTCGTACATCGCTGCTCAGCGTTACAGATCCAGTGACTTGGACTATTCTATTAGGTAGTGAGTATAGCCTCGTCAGGACGACCCAATATGCGACATCATACGCGCTCGTTCACTTCTGGTTGTTGCTATTCTTGGTAACATTTTTTGGCTGTGTGGTCATATTGATTGTAAGGTAGCACTCTATATCGCAGGTCCGGGGTTCGATTTCTTATTGATGCCTATTTTTTTTTTCAAACAATACTACATGACTTGATAATGATTAAGATTTTTTTTTATAATGGTTTGTTTTGATGTTAGGTTTAGGGATAGACTTTAGGGTTACGTTAAGTGATAGTTATTAGGGTTTAGGTTAGGTTTAGTGATAGTTTTTAGGGTTTGGGTTAGGTTTAGTGATAGCTTTTAGGGTTTGGGTTAGGTTTAGTGATAGTTTTTAGGGTTGGGTTAGGTTTAGTGATAGATTTTAGAGGTTGTTTGAATGCACATATAGAATCGGAGGTTCAATGAAAGGCACAGTGAATACTTGTAACTCTTCAATTTTGTAAACATCATTTTATAAACAATCTTACTAAGAATAGCAATAACCGGAAGTGGACGAGCGCGTATGCAGCCGCAAATTGGGTCGTCTTTACGAGGCGATACTCTCTACCATTATATTATTTATATAATTAATTAGTCTGAGCCCGAATCATCATAAAATGGTTGTTACATATAAAGGACCAAATCATTAATAATATATAAACATATAACAATCTATGTAACCATGTATGATTGATTCATTATTAATACATTTCAAAACATTCATTTTTAAAATTAAAAATATATTTTTATCAATCACAGACAAATTTAAATTACAAGAGTATCCAAATAACTTTTTAAAACTTTATGATGTTAAAATTTAAAAGTATAATCTATATTTTGTTTTTGTAGCCAAGTTGTTAACAAAACGTACAGATTAAATAAAAATTGAAAGTACCCTATTAAAAATGGCCTTAAAAATGCAAAAATATTTAATATTTTTTAATTTGGAAGTTAAAAGTCATTAAAATGAATGCGAAAGCATTTAATTGAAGTTGCCACTTTTCAGATTTTTCCCCAAATTTTTAATGCATTTCGGAATTTTTAGCCCAATTTGGGAATTTTTTTACTCCTGGCTGGGAAAATCTGGCACTTTAGACTTTTCAACTCTGGAATCGCAATCAGTTAATAGATAATGTTTATAATTTATTTAATTTATTATATTTTCAAGGGTTCGTGCAAACATTTGTACACTTTTATTATAAAATATAAAAAATTTGGGGGCCCCAAATCGTCGGGGGCCCGTGGCTTTAGCC
>MUZC01000650.1:20635-52396 GCA_002072015.1 Radix auricularia | reverse complement strand
CCCCCCCCCCCCCCCTTAATCCGCCATAGCACTCAGTACAACACTGTTCGCTTGGTACACACTACACACTCAGTACAACTCCGTTGGCTTGGTACACACTACACACTCAGTACAACACTGTTCACTTGGTACACACTACACAGTTCGTTGAACTTTGTTCAAGTTCTTTCATTCAATTCTTTGTGAAATATTCATCATTGACGCTGACACTGTCACGGACCGCCAGTCATTGTGGATAGCAGTAGCAGATTCACCTTAAATGTTGGATAATAAATATTTTAATAAATAGTATTAAATACTAAATAGAAAGTAGTAAAGTGCACCCTCCCAGCTCTTACATTTAAATGTGGAGATATCCTGATCCCATATTTTAAAATCAATTAGTTTGTTTCTGATATATAAGTCGAATTTCTGGTGGTAAACACTAATTACCCAAACAATACATATTACTAAATATAATTTCAAAAAATCACTTGCTCAGTATTTAAAAAAAAATTTTGTGTTTAATCTCATAATGTAATCTAATTTTAAAATTTTTTTTTTTTTTTTTACATTTGCAATAACTTTTCTTTATTTCTTTTTCCTTAAAACAGCTGCCAACAAAAAGGTAAGATTTTGATCTTGTTAGTTTATGTCACATTTATGCTTGTTGGTTTAGCATAACAGAGGCATTAGCCTTGTTAAGTTTGAATTTAAAATATAAAGCTGTAACCAAATAAATTTTGAGTGTTCCCAACATGAACCCTGATGTAAGAGAAACATTTGAATGGCTAGAGACCTGTTATTTTGTTTCTTCTCTCAGTGATGTCATGTTTATTTCATGTCGTTTTACAGGGTGATGAAAAACTTGAGTTTAAAGGACGAAGGGCAGAGAGCAAATCCCCTGATGCAGAAAGGCGTCTGCTCATCCCAAAGGTCAGGGTCAAATCTGTGTTATCTAACATAAGTAAAGCTACAGGGTTATTTAGTTATATTATCTCGTATAACTAAAATTACAAAGTTTTATCCAATACACGCATCTTTATTTAAAAATAGATTTCTGCTACACTATATCTATAGTTATTTTAGATATTAAAGCTAACAACTAAACTATAATTATAGTTCATCGGGATCCACCATTGTCTCCACATCCAACCTTTTCTCACACCATCCACCATTGTCTCACATCATCCACCATTTTCTCACACCATCCACCCTTGTCTCACACCATCCACCATTGTCTCACACCATCCACCATTGCCTCACACCATCCACCATTGTCTCACACCATCCACCAGTGTCTCGCACCATCCACCAGTGTCTCACACCATCCACCCTTGTCTCACACCATCCACCATTGTCTCACACCATCCACCATTGTCTCACACCATCCACCATTGTCTCACACCATCCACCATTGTCTCACACCATCCACCCTTGTCTCACACCATCCACCATTGTCTCACACCATCCACCATTGTCTCACACCATCCACCATTGTCTCACACCATCCACCATTGTCTCACACCATCCACCAGTGTCTCACACCATCTTTATTGTCTCACACCATCCACCATTGTCTTACACCATCAACCATTATCTCACACCATCCACCCTTGTCTCTTTCGCGAGGGAAGGATGTAGGAGAACTTTAATTATAGTATTGGTGTTTGCCATAATATCTAACATAACTATAGATATACTGTAGCATAAAGCTATTTTTATTACATAGCTCTAGCTATAGTGTAGTAGTACATGTAATATATGTCATCTTACATAGCTCTAGCTATAATGTAGCAGTAATATATATATATATATATATATATGTCAGATGGTCATTGTTTTGTTTTTTTTATTCTATGAAAGAACATCCCTGTTGACCCCTTTGTCTTAGATAATTAAAATGGTTATATTGCCTTCAAGTATTCATGATTCAGGTATTGAAAAAAATTGATGGACAATTTTAAAAAAAATCATTTTTAAAAAACAACAACCGAAGTGATAATTGCATGAAGTCATATTTAAGAAGAACTGACCGTTTATTGGGGCCTTTCACTGTAGCCAATTGACCGATGATCAAGATCATAATCCCTTTGATAATTGTCAGAATGGGTGACCTTTTTGGTCACCTTTGTCCATAGTCAAGGGCTGCACCCATTGACCTTGGTCCAGACTAAAAAGACAAATATGTCTGCTTCTGCTGCTGTCAAAGACACATGTTTTAAAATTTTCTTTGAAAAGGAAACAAATCAATTTTTATTGTGTTTTCCATTCTCCTAGGGACTCAATTCCTTACCCCGACATCCATTACTCCATCAAGGACATTTCCTTATTTTAAAAAAAAAACAGAAGAAATAAACATCAAAAATTAATTCATAAATTTATTCTGCGTAGTGCTAAATTCTAATTCAGTTCAATATAAATAGAAATAATTTTCTCTTTTAATTTCCTTTAACCAGAAGTAACTCATCTTTATTTCAGAACGCCATCAAGCGACGCAGCCAGAGTCACAACATCGTAACATCAGGTGTTCTCAAATCAGAGCCAGGCAAGGGCAACCCAGACCAGGACACGACTCTTGAATTCGAGCCTGCTCCCCTCTCACCCTCTGTTACCTCCAGCGACTCTTCATTCATGCAGACTCCCGACCATTCAGCCATGCTGACAGATGCAGAAATGGAGGGTGAAGTGCAGCTGAGGCCACGCAGCTTCCGCAACGCCGTTCGGGCCCATCCCATCACTTCGGTAGAACTTAATGAGCTGCTGTCCAAGATGAGGGGGTCAGGTGTGTCCAGAATTTCAGAAGAGTCAGCCAAACATGTGGACACGAAAGCTGGGAGTCCACCGGAATGCGTCGAGGGCACGCTGAGGAACATTGTCGACTCCTCTGAGGAGGATATAGCAGATAATGTTAGAGTTTCCACTCATAAAAAAGAGACAACGTTGACCTCAGATTTAGGTCAAGGCCATGACAGTCAGCCAAATGACCATAATCATCACAATGGTGCTAATTCACTAGTACCCGCAGAAAGACAGTATAAAAAATCTGGGGAGGAAAAGTTTCTAACGGACGATGCCAGGTCCATCAGCATGCCAGATTTAAACATAGAAGAGGTCAGAGGTGTGGCTAAATTGAGGCTGGCAGATAAAGGACAAGCCGGCCCATGCTCACTAAGCGTTACCAACGTCAACAAAGACGATTCTGTGCAAAAGGGCAAAGGCAGGTTGAGCAGAAGAGATTTCCATAACAGTCATATTGTCAAAAGAAGGATGAAAGGTTCTCACGAAAGTGAACCTGGCAACACAAACGTCTCCAGGCCGGTGACAGCGTTCCACGACACTTACAGCAAACGTGCAGCTGAGAAAACGCCATTGAGAAGTAAAGGTGTCCAGCCCACAAATAAAAACAAGTATCTGTCCACTCCAGAGTCAAGTTCTCATCCCCAAAATGCCAACGCCAAGCTGACAGTCTGGAATAGTGTTGAGAAACTGACCAAGGGGTCAATGAATGACCTGTCCCATTTAAACGAAGATCCATGGGTGATGAATCCGGAGGTCACTGGATCAACATCCCGCTCCGAGTTGGATCCACATGCATCAAGTCATCCGCCAAAACCTTCCACTTCCACGTCCCTCGGGGTGATGTCTCGTCCCCGAGGTCATTCAGATATCACTGAAATGATGCAGGTGTCATTGAACAAGGAGAATTTCGATTGGCTGGTGTACCTCAACCGGAACTCCTTCCCGCCTAAGAGTGACCAGTCCTCCCCGGCCACGAAGAGGTTGTCCTCTTTGGGCCTTGACCAGCCCACATCAAGCCACGGCAGCTTTTCTAGTCAGCTCCATTATGCCACTCCCCCGAGGTCATACATGAACACAGATAATATGAACAGACACGGCTTGGGATATAAAGAGACTTCCCAGAACAAGACGAAGACCGTTGTGAGTGGGGTCAATGCATTTGGTGGCTCAACTCTGCCCATTTCGTTAACTAAGCCGATCCTGTTCCACGCAAGCAGCCTGATGCGATCCAACAGCTCACCCATGGCGGGGGCTGATAAAACCGCCCAAAGAGACAGGCCCATGTCTATGGATGCCGACAACCTGATGGACGACAGCGACAAAATGCTGGCAGAGATGGAGGCTTACATCAGCAACTCCTCTGACAGCGTCAAGAGCACAAACAAGTTCCCCACGTCTCTGCCCGCCATCACGGTGGAGGATGAGGACGCGAACAACAACAGCAACAGCAGCAACCGGCTGTCCATTGCCTCGTCCCTGTCGACGTCATCCTACGACAGCCAGGACAGCAACAGCCAGTCGAGCGATGGGCTGGTCGGGACCCTCAAGCACAAGCTGCATGCCTGGGCCAAGCGCGGCACCAGGCACGACAGTGAACAAAGCCACACCTCCACACTGACCTCTGAAGATGAGGACGCAGAGACCCCCCACCCCCAGTTCAACCCACCCAGCAACACCTTTGATCCACCGCTAAAAAGCAGAAGTTCATGGCGAGAGGATCGGGACCTAGAGAACGTGCTGAGGGAGCATGGGTTGGGATCAACATCCCTTGGGTCACGCATGGCTTTTTCGATCCCGACAAATTTAGTGAGCCCAAGCAAAGCTCACCATTGCACTGACATAGAAATAGAGAAACCTGTATCACCTGGTGGGTATGAACTCAGTGATACCGAAACGCCTAAATTCGATAGTTTCCCTCAAGAAATAAAATTTTCCTTACCTCCAACAAAGGGAGATTATACCATTCTCCATCATCCAACAGCAAGTCAACCAGATGATGTGCCTTTATTTACTTCCTTGTCTTCAGAATGTGTTCATTGTGATATTCCTAGACCGTCTACTTCAGTCGATGGCCAAAGTTCTTTTTCTCTGTCTGAAGTGAAGTCACTTCAGAAACCTGGCCTGTTGGAACCAAACATTTCAGAAAGTTTTCAACGGGTTGTCCCCGCGTCAGACTCAGGAATCTCATTTCAAAACACAAACGCACCATCGGGTCACCCACTCGTCATTGACAACATTTCTAGACCAGAACCGTCAAAGGATATTCCCCCAAAAGTTCCCCGTAAAGTTAAAACAAACAGTGAGGACAGAAAGTCAGAGGAAGAGCTGGTCAGTCTCAGAAAACAGGGTTCAGTCGAGTCGGTTGATTCTGTCGACAGCTTCTACGAGAGGCGGCTGTCTGTGGCCTTGGAGTCTGATGTTTTCCAGGACAATGCGACGATTGTTGGTGTTTACGAGGACCCACAGCTTGAGGACAAAGTGGAAACGGCAGCTCCCAGGAAGTCCATCAGGGAGTACGTCCAACAGATCGAGAAGAAGTTCAGACCTCCGTCGCCCAAGGTTTTTGAGGTCAAACGCAGGGAGCCGGGGGCCATGATCAGGCAGAGGCTAGAGACACTGAGGGAGAACGTCCTGTACAGGCGCCGTAGCTCGAGCCGGCAAGGCAGCGAGGAGCGGGAGGTGACCAGAGCAAACTCCCAGCCACCCTCCCAGTTCCGAAACAAACTCACGCTCTCCAATAAATTTGAGAACAGGCACAGCGACAACTTGCAGCATCTTGACCGCCGGCTGACGGCCTCCCGGGACAGCTTATCTAGGTCAATGGAAAATCTATCCAAACCAAGAGATTTGTCTTTTTCTAAGGAGAGTATTCTTTTGTCCAAATCCAGGGACAGCTTGAATTCAGACTCCCCGACTTACCAGAACAGTTTGTCTCCCCTTATGAGTCAGAACTGTGGCACGCCAGGTCATGAGAATGACGCGAACAGGTTTGCGTATGTGAACGTTGAGCACAAGGGGAACCAGTTCCTCCACAGGGCGCGCAGCAACTCTGACCAGCCAGAGTCTGAGGTGGTCATGTCTGTTGAGGGGGGCACGCTGTCAAGGTCAATGTGCCGCTTGGACCAGGTCAGCACAGAGGTGGACAATCTGGTCATCATGAAAGGATGGGTCAGGGCACTAATATCCAAATTCCAACCAAAAGACTAACAGCCAACAACAGATGATGATTAAAAATATACGAGAAAAAAAAAACACAAGTCTTCCGTGCATTATAACTTTTTACACTTTTTCATACACTCATAATATTTTTTCATTACACTTTATATACATTTTGTAAATAGAATCTAACACTTTTGTAAAGTTTTTTTGTTGTTTTTTTAAAAAAATGATATCCTGAGGATTTCATTTCTTTGTGTCTACAACATACTCTCCCTTTCAAATTAGCAGCAAAATAATACGCCTTGTAAAAAAAAAAGTCATTAGAGACCTACATGATCTCTACTGCTGAAGGTGCATAATCTATTTTTGTGTTACTTTGTTTAAAACCTGCTACAAGGGATCCTCTGGGTAATCATGTGATGCAAAAAAATATTTCCAATATTTTCTCCCTTTAATTAAGTCATTATCAACTCTGCCCTTGCTGGATAGACAATATATTATAATTAACTTGGCTTTCTGGTTGGTATGGGGAAATCAAGTTTAAATCATCATGAGTATGAGAGTAGTTATCTTAACCTGAAATTCTTTAAGTTTATGAAATGAAGTCATTTGATTGTCTCCCTTTCCAATAAACATCTTGAGAGTAAGGGAAACAACCAACAAGGAATGATGAGATGCCATTTATTTTTGATATATAAGACTTGTATATGACATAAGATTCCATTTTTTGGAAGTATGGACGCAATAATCTTCTGTATAGAAGGAGCATCTGTAGCTAATAAAGAGTATTTTATTTTAAAGTCAGGCAAGGAATTCAATCAATTTTTTCATATTTAATCCCAATTACTTCTAAGATTTTGGAAAAATATAGACAATAAAATTATTTTGTATGCGTACTATGAAGATGTATATCTATGTACTTTACAGTGTTATACATTTGAAACGAGACGGGAAACGTGTGATTTTTATTTTTTAATATAAAGATCTACTTCTTATTTATTTAAATCAAACATTAGTTCAGGCTCATAGTTACTGATAATACTGTTGATATTTACTTTCAGTCTCATGGCAAAGGGTTTTTATTATTATATCTGTTATTCCAGTTGTTGCATTTTGGAATGTTTTCAATTTTTTTTTAAAATTACCAAAACCCAGCAGATTATGTTATCATTTTATTGCACATTGTCAGAAGATTATTTCTTTTATTGGATTTAATTGTTCATGTTGAATTTAGGTCAGTTGTTCACCATCTTTGGACCCAACATTTAGAATACAACATGTTAAGTAATCCAGCATGCAGATGTAATTGTTAGAAGTCAGAGATTACATACTCAGACCAAAGTGCTCTATTCGAATTATTTACAGCAAATTTTTTATTCCACTGAACTCTGCAATAACATTTGAAGCTTGATTTCATTAAAAAAAAAATATCTAAATTGAATTTAAGCTTCCTAAAATGTCAAAATGCATGTTACATTTCTATATTTATATCTGCCATTGGACTATTCACAATTTAACTTTTTCATGCTATGGTATTGTGTAAAAACTCATTAAACAAGAAATTCAAATTTCTTTATTTGTGTGTAAATAAATCTCTCCCTCAAGTGCTTTCAAGTTCAGTTTTATATTCCAAACCTGTTACTCTCATTTTAGACCAAGTTTGATTTCTGTAGATTGTGTGTAATTATGTGCCATAGTCCATCATTGTAAGTAAACACTTGTATGTGTACATATTTTTAAAAACAATAAATAAACCTGCATAACAATTATGACAAGTTGTTTTTTCTTCATTGGAGAAAAAGGCGGATTGGAAATGTGAATTTTATTATTCAATTTCTTTTGCTGGCATCAAATTGCCTTGCTTTTTTTTTCCCTTCATTTAAATTTGAACTAGACTATTCAGCATCCCATCTGTTATCTTGGTATTTTGTCAAGACCAAAATGTTTTCAGGTGGTAAATAAAGAGATCCCAAAGTCATCTCCATTTTATTCTCACCTCTAGAGTCTGAAGATTTTTTCAGCTTGCGATGTTTTCAATTCCTAATTTTTTCAAAGTTATGCATTTCTTTCCAATGACATCATCTTGTTGAAATCTTGTTGGAATGAGAATGCCTCTGAACCAGTCATTCACTTGTTTTTTTTTCTGAATAACTGGTTTTTTTTCTGAAAGACTGGGTTTTTTTTCTGAATGACTGGGTTTTTTCTGAATGACTGGGTTTTTTTCTGAATGACTGTGTTTTTTTCTGAATGACTGGGTTTTTTTCTGAATGACTGGGTTTTTTTCTGAATGACTGGGTTTTTTTCTGAATGACTGGTTTTTTTTCTAAATGACTGTGTTTTTTTCTGAATGACTGTGTTTTTTTCTAAATGACTGTGTTTTTTTCTTCCAAAATGAAACAAATGCCCACCCTTCGATATATTTTATTTGTTAATTTTAAAAATTTATTAAGGCCACAATCCTTTGATTTTGAGTTTCCTTTTATATAATAAAGGCAGATCTCTTGATTTAAATGATGAATTTAAATTTAAAAAAAAAAAGATATAGAGATCACTAGAAACATTTTTTTTGCATTAGATTTGAATTGTTTTTATGAGGTAAAAAATTATTTTTAAATTTTGAATAGTTCAGTGAATCAAAAGACTGGGTTAATTTTTTTTTTTTTAAAAGATAGTTTGTTGTATCATTTATTTATTATGTTATTGTAAATTGTGTGTGAAAATGCAAACAAAATGAAAATAAATAAAAAAATAAACCAACAAAAATAAATCTTCTGTCATAAATGATAAAATTACTGTATTATATGCAGATGAGTCACTAAGGCGGTGAGAGCATTGCAGACAAAACCAGGTGCCACCATCACAAGGGTTGACACCAAAATGTAAAATGTATGTCTTATATGTTGCAGACGCTCCTTCTGTACAGAAGATTATTGCGTCCTACGTATTTCTGTATGTTCCCGTTATTTGGAACTGGGTGACTGGGAGGAGGTATTCGGGCTGACACCAAATTTTAATTTTACATATATAAAAAAATGATTTAAAAAATTCAATTACCTAAATGTGTACTCTATAACAGCATTAACACGTAAATAAAAACAGTTTTATTCGTTTAATTGAAGTTCCTAAAACTCAAAAAAGATTCTAATAGCTAAAATGTTTTCTTTTGATATGCTAATTGACGGTATATATTAGGGCTGGTATCGATTAATTTAAATTTAATAGTTAACTTTTGAAAAATTACCCATTAATTAATCGATAATTTTGATTAAAGATAAAAATAAAGATGTATGACGCCGTTAAACTGAAATTAGCAAGGGAAGTAACAATAACTGGCAATTAACATTTTCTATTTTATTGAGTTAAATCCCATGTCTAAAAGGCAATAAAGCAAATAAAAATATCCTGAACTAAATTTTGTTATTTTTAAAGCAACACAAAAAATAAAATCAAAGTTATGCATATGATTGAAAATATTGCAAATTAACCATGGAAAATATTCCTAAGTTTAATTTCTCAATTGTTATTTCATGGCATGTTACATAAAGGTTCATTGAGTTGTAAAAACTAGGGCTGTTATCGATTAATTTAAATTTAATCCTTAACTTTTGAAAAATTACTGATTAATTATTCGATAATTTTGATTATAGCTAAAAAAATTTAAGGAAAGTAACAAAAACGGGCTATTGATATTCTTTGTTTCTTTGAGTTATTTCCCTTGTCTTAAAGACATTTAAAAATAACAATATTCTGAAATAAAGTTGGTTTTTTTGGAAGCAACACACAAAAATGAAATCAACGTTATGCACACGATGGAAAAAACTGCATATCAAATATGGAAAATATTGCTAAGTCTCATTAAGGTCCAATGAGTTGTAAAAAATTATGTTTGAAAACTTATTACAATTACAATTATTAATTTTTAAAAAAAATATTTTTAAAAAGAATCAGGATTTGTAATTAAAATATTACAAGTTTAAGTTAATATTTAATTATGAAAATTAAAACAAATCAGTATAAAATTTGTACAAAGTAATAAAAATTTGTTAAATAATGCATTTCATTAAAGTTGAAACACTTGAATGAAAATTTCAAATTAACTTTAAAAATATAAAAGTATACAGCTGTATAGAAATTGTTTGATGAATAACAAAAACATTAAAATCATCTTTTTATCCGTGTTGTTTTCCTGCACATTTTGTGACCTTTCATGGCTTTTTTTTCAAATGCCCAAAACTTAAGTATTAAAAAAAATATATATATATTTAAGAGATATATTTAAATATAAGTAGTTTTTCAATATAATATAATGTCACTGAATTTAATTATTTTTTTATTGTTTTCTAATGTAAAAAACAATGTTTAATTTTTTAAAATATCATTTTCCTTATAAAACACCTTATTTTAAAGTTTACACTTTAAAAATTGCCTTGCTTTTTTTTTCCCTTCATTTAAATTTGAACTAGACTATTCAGCATCCCATCTGTTATCTTGGTATTTTGTCAAGACCAAAATGTTTTCAGGTGGTAAATAAAGAGATCCCAANTTTTTGTAATGGAGAAGTTTGTAGGTTGAAAAAAAAGGACAATAATTATTAATTATTCAGCAATTATTAATAAATCCGAAAAAAATTCAAACATTTTCTTGAATTTTACTAACTATTTTATCGATTATATTAAATCTATAAAAATGTTATTTATTAATCGAGGAATTAATCATTAATTTAAATTTAATCGTTAACTTTTGAAAATTTACCGAATAATTAATCGATAATTTTGATTAAAGCTAAAAATAAGATATATGACGTCATTAAACTGAAAATTTCAAGGGGAGTAACAAAAACAGGCTATTAACATTTTATTGTTTTATAGAGTTATTTTCCCTGTCTCAAATACATTGAAAATACAACTATATTCAGAACTAAATTTTGTTTTTTAAAAGCAACATTAAAAGATGTAATTGTAATCAAAGTTATACTTACGATAGAAAAAAAAAATCATATCAACAATGGAAAATGTTGCTAATTCTCTCTCATTTCTCAAGTGTTATTTCAAGGCATATTACATAAAGGTCCAATGAGTTGTAAAAAAATATATTTGAAAACTTATTACAATTACTATTATTATTATTTTTAAATATTTTTTTTTTAAATTATAAGGATTTGTAATTAACATATTAAAAGATTTAGTTTAACTTAATATTTAATTATAAAAATAATTTTTAAAAATCAGTTTACATTTTTGAAACATAGTTAGCAATAAAAATGAGTTAAATTAAGCATTAAAATGTAGGCACTTTGATAAAAATTTCAAATTAATTTTAAAAAATTAAAAGTAATACAGCTGTATAGAAATTATTTGATTACAAACAAAAACATAAAGATAATCTTTTTATCCCAAGTGGTTCAAAAGTTATGATTTTTTTTCCTAAGACCTCATGATCACCTTTTTTCACTATGATTATGTTTTTTTCCTTCACATTTTGTGCCCTTTAAGGGCATTTTTAAAATGTCAATAACTTAAGTATTTAATACAAAAAAATTAAATATTGTTAGGAGTTATATTTAAATATAAGTAGTTAAATTTAATGTCAATGAATTTAAATTTTGAAATTGTTAATAAAATAAAAAACAATGTTTAATTTTTTTATATTAAACACTAGAGGATAGAAGAACCAAAAGTAAATTAGTAATTATACATAAGGCAATTAATTCTAATTTAGAAATACAACACAAAGATAACTTAATACAACCCTTAAATAGACATAAAGATAAAAACACCTTTCTTATTCCATATGCAAGAACAAACACATACACGTTTTCTTTCTTTACGTCCGGTATTCGGGCGCGGAATGGGTTGCCTGAAGAAACCAGGAAAGCCAATACTTTATCATCACTTAAAACTCTAGTAAGAATACAGGACTTAACACAAACCATAGAAATACGTAGGACACAATAATCTTCTGTACAGAAGGAGCGTCTGTAACATATAAGATAAAAAATAATTTTTTTATAAAACAATTTATCTTTTTTTTTTAAACGGAGAAGTTAGTACGTAAAAAAACAACTATTATTAATTATTAATAATATTGATTAATAAATCGAAAAATAATTAAAACATTTTCTTCAATTGTAATCACTATTTATCGATGAAAATATTTTTAATCGAATTTTTTTTTTACCGATTAATCGAACCATTAATCGTTAATTTTCACAGCCCTAGTAAAAACATTATATTTGAAAACTTATTACAATTATCATTTTTATTATTTTTTATTAAAAAAATTTTTTTTAAAAAGAATCAGGATTTGAAATTAACATATTTAGTTTTAGTTTTAGTTTTAGTTTAACTTAATATTTAACTATAAAAATAGTTTTAAAAGTCAGTTTACATTTTTAAAACATAGTTAGCAGTAAAATTTAGTTAAATAACGCATTAAAGTTTGGGCACTTGGAAGAAAATTTAAAATTAATTTTAAAATATAAAAGTAATACAGCTGTTTAGAAATTAAAAAAACATAAATATCATCTTTTTATCCCAAGTTGTTCAAAAGTTATGATTTTTTTTTTCTAAGACCTCATAATCACTTTTTTTGCTATGTTATTTTTCTTCACATATTGTGCTCTTCTAAAGCATTTTTTTAAAATGCCCATAACATAAGTATTTAATTTCTAAACATATTACAATGTTATGAGATATATTGAAATTTAAGAAGATAAATATAATGTCAATGAATTTAAATTTAGTTATTGTTTATTAAAAGAAAACAAAGTCTAGTTTTTTTAATATCATTTTCCATATAAAACAGCCTATTTTAAAGTTTAAAGTTTACACTTTATAATTTTTTTTTTTTAAAGGTAGAAATCTGTACGTAAAAAATAAAATAAGCTATTATTAAAGAAATTTTTTTCTCATAACATATTCTTTAATTTTAATCGCTATTTATCGATTAAAATAGCTTAATTAACCGTTAATTTCCGTTAATTATATATTTATATATATATGTATATATATATATATATAACTTCAAATCGATAATTTTGATTAAATCTAGAAATAAAGATGTATGACGTCATTAAACTGAAAATTTCAAGGGAAGTAATAAAAACAGGCAATGGGTATTGTCATTAAGTTATTTTTAAAAACAGTTAGCACTGAAAAGAAGTTAAATAAGAGTACATAAGACATCTTTAATACGGCAACCAGTCAATTTAGTGACCGAAAAGCCAGACTTGAAGCCTAATCATTGTGCAAGCTACTTAAGAACTCTAATTTCAATGATTTTAATTGCTGTTTGGTTCGGAATATTGTTCCACCTTAAATGTCATCAGCAAAGTATATATTGGTGACCCGTCAAAGCGGCCCCTGACAAAATGGCCCCGACAAAACGGCCCCGACAAAACGGCCCGCGACAAAACGGCCCCGGTCAAAACGGCCCGGACAAAACGGCCCCGGTCAAAACGGCCCCATTCTTATTAGGATTTTAAAGTTTTTATTTTTTTTTTCAATTTTGTTCAACTCCCGGGGCCGTTTCACAGTTTTGTGACAATTGATATGATTGTTCAGGTACACACAGAATTACTAGATTGCCTGTGTAAATCAAATCTTTTCAGTAAAATTCGGTTGGTACGGTAGATATCACGAACATACCAACCGAACCTGTCTGCATGATTCGTTCTACCTAAAAAAATTTAACATATTTATGTTAATAGTGATAATAATAATAATAATAACCCCTTTTTCAGTCTATGGGCAAGTGAATTTTATTAAACAACCACTAACGAGCAAGGGATTGTGTGGCTAGCACAATACCCCGGTGGCTTGCCAGTGCCGAGGCTGGAACCCATGACTCGAGTTCTTGACACAACAGTCCAGCGCGCTACCACTTAGACCACCGCGGCCCTATTGGTAATTGTGTATTTATTACCTGTTCCTTATATGTAATGCTTATAATTTAGATTACATAACTTGTTATGGTAAGGAGACTATTCAGTCACATCCTTGCCCGGGGGCGTGTCTTATCTTAAGCCCCTCCCTGGATTTCTTTCTCATTGTCGGACTTTATGTTCGTGTGCGATAAAACAGATGTATAAAGTGAGACATAGCCAAACAGGTATACAACATGAAAAAATGAATTTAAAAAAAAGATTTATTTTTGGAAAAACTATTATTTAATTTTAAATACGATAATTGCTAGCAGACGTGAAGGATTTCCAAGCGTTTATACACCAACTGCCCTCTGTACACACACATTTATACACCAACTGCCCTCTGTACACACACATTTATACACCAACTGCCCTCTGTACACACACATTTATACACCAACTGTCCTCTGTACACACACATTTATACACCAACTGCCCTCTGTACACACACAGTCATACACCAATTCCTTGTATACGTACATATATTCTTACACCAGCTGCCATATGTACATACACATGTTCCTACACCAACTGCCTTGTGTACATTTACATAGGCATATTCACTCACAACAAGACAAAACAGAACTTTACATAGTTATGATATAAATATATATGTATATGCGCATGACACGCCGTAGGATCATATATTTCATACATGATACATTTGATATATTGCTTTTTAAAAAAAAAATACTACAACAAAGTCAAGCAGAAAAGATAAATGTGTAATGAAAATAAATCAGTTTGTGTGATCTGTAAAATAGAGGTAATGTATTTTATATTATACCAGAAGTCGATATGAACCAGTGACACACACCCGAGTGACGCCTCTGATCTGAACCATTCAAATAACACAAACACGCTGAACGCGTACAAAAATTGGTACAACGGTATATTTTTTATTTGAAACATAACGTGTTGTTCATAGGATAAACCTGTCGTATTATAATACAGATAGAGATATTTAACCATAGCATTATATCCTCTTAAAACATCACTTAATTCGGGACAAGGCCTGACATGACGAGGTCCCCGGGGAGTAGGAGTGTATGCGAAACCTGAAACTAACAGTCCCGACGACGAACGTCGAAGGCCCATTTAGGTGCTAGTCTTAGAGATGAGTACAGTCGCTGTACGGAACTTAGACGGCGACACCCATGGTGGAGGGTGACGAGGAGCGTCGAAGGCCCATTTAGGTGCTAGTATCAGAGATGAGTACAGTCGCTGTACGGAACTTAGACGGCGACACCCATGGTGGAGGGTGCCCCTGTCGATGATGAGAACCACTGTGCCGGTTGAGGGTCCGGTCCAATGTTTCCCCTAAGATTCGTTGGTTGGTGTTAGCAAAGTAAAAAAAAAAAATCTTGTGTGCAAAGTTGCACAAAATTATTATTTTGTGTGTGTGTGTGTGCAATAATTTACAAAATTTGCTGCGCGGTATTCCTAAACAACTGCGCGATGTCGGTCAGATTTATGCGCGGTCGCGCAGCCACGCAGCTTAAAAGGAACATTGGAGTCGGGTCGTCTGAAGCGACCGTACCTTTCTAGCCAACACATTGAGTGGCACTGTTTAGTGGCAGGAGTGCCCGTACGAGTTAGAATAAGTGCTGTGAAGAACTCAGCGGACGTCAGCTCTGAGGAAGCCTTAGAAATATAGGTGCCCTGGCCCAACACTATGTGGTTGGTTACGGTGGTTGCCCGCGCCCTGTATAGTGGCTACAGTGATGTTTCCCCCTATCCTTCGGCAGTCGTTGGATCGAGACCCGTACGACGTACCGTGGCGGCGCAGCAGTTGTAGCGGGTCTGAGTAAGGAAAATCAACAACCACCCTCATGAGAGGTAGTCCGGTACGACCTTGAATGACCCTCCGAAGGGATCGGCTCGGGTGTGTCCCCGTTGGTTAGTTCCTCTCGGGGGGGGGGAGAGGAAAAGGTCACCTGGCAATTCCCCTAGGGCAGCGTTTGTCAACCGCTGTTCCGCGGCACACTAGTGTGCCGCGACATGTTTCCTGGTGTGCTGCGGGATATTCCTATTCAAGAGAATTAGTTTATATATATATATATATATAGTCAATATAGGCACAGAGGTAAATTTTCTAAACATTTGCTAATGGTGGTGTGCCTCGGGATTTTTATTCATGAAAAAAGTGTGCCACGGCACAAAAAAGGTTGAAAAACACTGCCCTAGGGGACTTATAAGAATCTCTTCCTTGAAGCCATCTCAAAACATCACGTGATTCTACAACGAAGAGATCAGTTGTTTGTTGTAAATGTTTGTTGCTGTTGTNGGGGGGGGGTTAATTTTTTATTAATTTAAATTTTACAAATTGCTTATAACTCCCTCACATCAGGCAGGCAACCATTTTTTCACTTTAAAATTTAAAAACCGGAGGCGTAGCGAAGTGGGTGGAGGGCTCCAGTGATTTCATTGGTCCCCCGGGCGCCAAGGTTTAGGGCGCTACAATGAGACTAAAAAAAAACGTCACATTATAAGACGTGAACTACGGTAAGATATTAATTAAACGGCTTGGTGGGCGCCTTTTTTATAGTTTGCCCCCGGGCGCAAAATATCATAGCTGCCCCCTCCCCGATGGAAACATGTTCACACCCCCATTGATTCGATCTCGTTGCGAAGCATAAACACTTAACAGCTGTACAAACTATCTTAAATTGTGATTATTTTAGAGCATCTCTTCTTTCATTTTTCACTTAAGTCACGTGGTTTAGCGGCAATCTTACTTACACATATAAACATATACGCGCATACACTTGTCAACACTGAATATGAGGAATGTTCAGAAACACAGCTTGGATTTCGTGGAACACATTATGTCGTTTACATACAGCCCCGGTGATCTACGGATTAGTCGGTGATATGGCTAATTATATCACAAAACATTTATTAATTTAATTACTAGTTAGATGGCGACAAGATTCTGGAAAATTTTATTCTAATGATCTCCCTTGTCGTTGGTTTCGTTTCAGTTGGTTTTATCGATAACACTTTTAAATTTAAAAAATAAAATCAAATTAGGTTAGCGGCAACCATGATGAATGAGTTTTTAGAAGAACTTCTAAAGGGAAAAATTAATATTGACCCGTTTCTTTTTAAATGATTGGTTATAGATTTTAAGAACTTCTTTTTAAGATAAAAACTAGGAATCATTAGCACATAAGGGTACATACCATTGGATGTCTACCCACCATACATAGTGACATATTATATTACTATATTATATTACTATCTCTCTACATTAGTACATAAAGAAATATTACTGTTGTTTTTGCTGAGTCAAATTCTCTCACTCGTTCCAACAATATTTATTGAAATGACATTGTGAGTATTTTTAAAAACATTATTAATATTGTATTTACAAGCAGGGAAAGGGGAGCCATTTAATCTAGTTGTTTCTTCGAGATTTCTTCTTAAAAATTTCGTGCGGTTATGATTGTCACTTCATAGAATTTCTTCATGATGAAATTCTATTACATATTTTTTTTTAAACTCACTTGTTATTTATGACTTTAATTTAATACATTATTAAAAGGCATTATCAAGAATATATATCTACAATTCAATTAAAGTTACATTTAACAAAATTATATTTGCTCCTTAATTTCTTTCCTTTAAAAAAAACGGGGCAAAAAAAAAAAAAAAAGTCTTTCATATGGGGGGGGGGGGGGGAAGGTGATTCCTGAGTTGTCTGTACTTGTGTTGCTATGGCGACTATTGCGTCTATTTTTCAATGGCGAAACTTTCTCATGACGCCACTTCCGGTGAAAATGCTGTGAAAATTATTTCACCGTCAAGTGACGCAGTGACGCCAGTCATCATACATCCCATCATGGCGTGTAAGGGAGTCTATGAGGAAACACCAAACAGTGTCACCGTTCAAGAGCTGTTGTTACCATGGCGACGCCATTCAAGAGCTGTTGTTACCATGGCGACGCCATTCAAGAGCTGTTGTTACCATGGCGATGCCATTCAAGAGCTGTTGTTACCATGGCGAGACGGAACTCGTCACACCTTTGGCCTTGAGGCGTCCTGCGAACTTCCAGGAGGAACGTTCGTTGGTCAAAAATTTGATGTGTCAACAATTTCATTAGTAGGTCTATTATCGCGGGCGTCACCTGCGGCTACCGCACGATGCGCAGCAGTATTGTCTCACGGCGCGTCGTCTACACCCTCCAGGGTTGACCTTGAGAAGACCTTCACAATAGTTTTTGTTCCGGTCAGCTACGCAGCTGTCCGAGCCTGGTGATGCAGAAAGGCAGAGAGCATACTTAAAAGGGGGGGGGGGGTAGGTAACAAAAAAACAAATAAAGAGTTGCTTAACTTAGAATGAGACGACGTAAGATGTATACAGTTGTGAAAAAATGAATTGTATTAAAATTTGAACCATCAAACTTGAATTTTGCATGTCTGTTAAAAAGCAAATAATTTAATTAAATTGATGTGGAAATAAAAAAAAAACAAAACAAAAAAACAACTATATAAATAAATGCAATTTTTAAAGATAAACGTTTTATTGGAACATTCTTCTTTATACCTTGTCTTGCGGCAGAGCGCTCGCGCTTGGGTTCACGCGCACGCGGGCCACGCATCCGGAAAGATGGCTGAGCGTGCTGGCGGATTCTGGAAATTGCCTCTTTGGGGCCGGAAGTGTTGTCGTTCAAGATGGCGTTCTTCTTCGTGTCTAGAACACATTCTCCGATATGGCAGATCTGTGGGAGATATTTTAAAAAGCGGATAAGCTGACTAACAAAAATTTTTTTTTTTAAACATAATGGTTTCTTGTGTTTATAATCTTTGAGTCGGCTAATAAAACCTTAATGAATCTGACAGAAAATCTACTTTTTAATTATTTTTAAAAAAAAATATGTTTGACTACCGNAAATATTAGTGACGTCAAAGAGTGGCAGAGTGTTTGGTGGATTTAAATTTTTAGGATTGAAATCTTAATAAACCTTTTCCGACTCAATACTCGGGATATTTCTATTAATACATTAATAATAATAATAATAATAAATAATAATAATACTAAATATTAATAATGCTAAATAATAATAATAATAAGTGAAGTAGCGCTCACGAGTTTATTTAGCCACAACTTACGGGCAAGGGATTGTGTGGCTAGCACAATGCCCCGGGGGCCTTGCCAGTACCGAGGCTCGAACCCGTGACTCGAGTACGTGCAGCGGTCCGGCAGTCCAGCGCGCTACCACTTTAGCCACCGCGTCCCTCTATTAACACATAACCACCACGAAATGATACCATATTTTTTAGCGAGTTTGTTTGTTTTGTTGTTTTGTGAGTGTGTGTGTGTATGCGTGTGTGTTTGTATCAATCTTAAAGTGAGTGTCGACTGCTGGACTCACCCTGTTGACGCCACACGGGGTGCCGGGGAGGGCGGTGAGGTAGGAGTTTGTGCGGCACCCGCTGGGCTTCTGGGGGTCCCTGCACCATAGTTGACCACAGATGACGTCAAGCACGTTGCCTTCCTGTGGAAATGACGATTTTGGTGTGGGGGTGGGGTGGGGGGAGTCGACACATGAAGGAACCAGTGAGTTAAGTGTCGTAGTTACAGAAATAAATAAAATAAAATAAATATATTACCAAAAAAAAACACGTAAAAACAATGTTTTTGACTACAATCCCTTATGTATGCGACATAACTGAAAGTATTGATTATGTTCAATATAATACGCACCGCGCGACAGCCTAGCGGAAACATTTACATATCGGAAATTTTTAAATAAAATTTTGTTCAATATATTACGCTTTTACTCACCTCGCCGCGCGTCAGGAAAATATTTTTAAAAGTGTGTTCATTATAATACGCACCGTAGGGCTGACTAGCACAAATATTGACATGCTATTTATAGATACACAGAGATGACGTGAAAATGCTTTAATTCAATTACAGTACATTCGATCGATCTGAGATTTTGAGTGCATTGTTGGTTTGACAAAAAATCTAAGCGCAATATTTCAGCTCGATAGGATGCCGGGAAGTGGGTCATTTTTTAACTTTTGTTTTCCGGCGGGGGACGGACCACACCAAGAAGATGAAGTTAACAAATAAAGGATAAAATAATTCAATTACAAGGTAGAAGAGAACTTTAACCAATTTTTTTCCCATCAAAAAAAAAAAAAATAGAAACAATCTTTTACGTTTCTTGCTTCCAATATATGATTGTTAAAAATTTTGTGAACATTATTTTACCTTCAATATTTAACGGCATAAATCACTATTCAATAGTACACACTTTTAATTTTTAAATAATTTAAAATAGTTTTACTATTTTCCCCTTAAATTATTTTTTTATTTCTAGAATATAAGGTGTAAGTAGTGTAGTTGATGTTATAAACGTGCCTATTATAAAAGCAAAGTTAACAATTTATTCAGTATTAACCCTCAACAAACGAAACACACACACAGTTGCGTAACTAGTGGGATGCGGTGGGGGAGGTAACTCCATTCAATTGTTTGAATTTTTATTTAACCTCAGGCAAATGACTCACATGCAGTGGCGTCACTAGGGGGTGCGTTGGGGGCGGGCCGCCCCGGGTGACACCATCAAGGGGGGGTGACACCAAATTGTAAAAAATTGCTATTTTCCCGTTATTTTCCACTGGAAAATTCGGAGGAGTTCTATGGGTTAAGTCATGAGGGACTGACACCATGAGCTACCGCCCCGGGTGACACCATGAGCTACCGCCCCGGGTGACAGCAACCCTAGTGACGACTCTGGCCACACATTTGAGTTCTAGTTTTTAAGTTTCCCTTCCAAAAAAGTGTCTAAATCTCAAGAAATGTTGGAGAATCCTTGACCTACTGCCCTTGTCGTTGTGTCGGGAGGAGGGAGGAGGGGGAGGGAGTAGGGGGAGGGAGTAGGGGGAGGGAGGAGGGAGGATGAGTCCCACACGGAGAAAGTCATCTATTAAGTCAAAGGTTGCGCACATTAACAATGGAAGGCCAGGCTCCGTGTCACGGCCGCACTGNCCGCTCCGAAATGCCCCCCCCCCTTGACGACAGGTCCCCAGCCTAGTGACCCCCGTGAGATCAGGGAAGTCATCGTTAGGGCCGCTCGGTGACAGCAAGGTTAATCTGACATCTCCCGTTAGGTGCTCGGCGGAAGCATGGAGCTGGTGGGGGACACAGATCACGGATCAAGGGTTCTCAAAAAGATAAGAAACATGTAACGCCGGTAATTGGGTAGTTTAGGGATGTTCCTGATAGGTCGGAAATCTATTAATAGAAATATTATATCTAAATTTATCTTTTCTAAGGACAAAATTCATAAAAAATTAATAAAAGATACGAGTTAATACGTGAATGTAGGTATATTGAGAAGGATTGATCTTATCAGCTAATTTTTAAATCTTCGTTAATTTAAGACAGCTAATTGGACTTGCAAAATAAAAAAAACAATTTCGTAATTTTACTAAGCTAACAATTTTTAGAACATAGTGATTTGACTGTATTTATGCCTCAAGACTTTGTTCCGCTAAAATGTAATCTAAAAATAAAACATTACGAAATGAACTATGTTGTTTTCCTGTTTTACAAATGAAGAACCCTATTACTAATGTGTTGAAATGACAGATAAATTTATAGTCATTTTCTGTAATGGTAACAAAAAAAAATTGTGGATGTAGGAAAGATAATTAAGAAAATGATCAAAATATTTGTGGATTTAGGAAATTATCATTGAGAAAATTATCATTGAGGAAATTATCATTGAGGAAATTATCATTGACGAAATTATCATTGAGGAAATTATCATTGAGGAAATTATCATGGAAATTATCATTGAGGAAATTATCATTGACGAAATTATCATTGAGGAAATTATCATTGAGGAAATTATCATTGAGGAAATTATCATAAACTTTAACCGATTCCAAATACTTAATATTAAAAAAATATATATAACTAATTTTTTTTTAGGGTATCACGAGTAAGTGCGGCACTGAGGGGAGGGGGGGGGAGCCGAAATCCGACATGACTTCAAAGAAAAATCTGGATGGTTTGCCAAAAATTCCACAGCACCCTATTTTAAAACAACTGGCACCCTGTGCGGGCCGCCCACTTCGCCGCACACCTCTCTACGCCTCTGGCCCGAGCACCATGTCCCACGAGCACCCAGTCCCACGAGCACCCAGTCCCACGAGCACCATGTCCCATGATAACCTGATATCATACTACGGCCCTGTCTCTGTCAATGACTACGTGGCGCCCTGTCTCTGTCTATAACTACGAGAACCAGCAACTGTCAATGACTAAGAGAACCAGCAACTGTCCATGACTACGAGAACCAGCAACTGTCAATGACTAAGAGAACCAGCAACTGTCAATGACTAAGAGAACCAGCAACTGACTATGACTACGTGACGCCCTAGTTTGTTTTTTTTTTAGCGTATGTTCATCATACGTATTTCCTAGGAAGTTTGTCTCAATGGAAACAACAAATTCACCGAAATCGAAATTTCCAATGGGATCTCTCTTTATGATAATAATCGATTACTCACAAAAAGTATGTTTATTTAAAAAAACAAAAAACAACAACAACAACAAAAAATCATGTTAAGCCTGGTCCCTTTTGGAACTCAGGACGTGTTAGCGCATTTTCGTATTATGTATCAGTACTTATGTTAGATATCAGCATTATGTAGTTATCAGTAATTGTGTTTAGATTTTAGACATATTTTTATGAATTTTCTTGTGTAATGAATATACTTGACATTTTTTTAAATTTAAAAGTCATTTCTTTACATTTTAAAATTTTTTATTTTCTCTTTAATCTAACTACAAGTCACCACAAATGATGACGTAAAACTCTCTAAACTTTTACACATATTCTAATGACGTCAAAAAAAAAAACACTAATTCTTTTGCACGCTTTCGCACCACTCTTTAATGCTTGAAAAATGATGTATTCGACTTCCGGCAATGGCGGCCGTTCCCTGCGCCAGTGTTACCTCTCGATTCGCAAAGTTTTTTGGTAGTTTTAACGTTTTTTTTTTAACGGATCGAGTAACTGAGTGTTTGTGCACAAATGGCAGGTCAGGACATACAAAAAACATATATACATCATGGGTCTAGGACTTATGGATGCTGTGATCAAGGGTGATGACGGACGGACGGACAAAACGGGTGCAATAGCGCATTCGACATCTCGAAAATGCACTAAAAACATTAACGCTTAAACTTTAATATATATGTAGATAATTTATAAGGGACGAAAATACCTTTCTCGTATTCATATTTGCGTTTTTCTAAAATTTTTATAATCCCATATCCTCTTTTTTTTTTTTTTTTTTTTTTTTTTTTTTGAGGTCGTTGGGAACATTCTCGGGCTTGGTAGACACTGGCGGCACCCAGTCCCTCTCCAGGTCAGCGGAGGAACTATCTTAGCGTTAATCATTTCTCAACATTGCTATGGTGGCTTTTACGTGGGCTCGATCCCACGCCCCTCAGCTTGTGAGGCGAACGCACTATTGACTTCCACACCCAGTCACCGTGCACACATCTAAAACTTGTTCTAAATCATTTTTAGGGATATTTTTTAATCTTAATGATCGCTAGGAGAACCTGACTTCTAAACAATAACTACAGATTTTTTTCTAGATTGCGTTCATTCCCTTCTAAAGATTAATGATTAACTAATGAATCAACTAAAGATTAATGATTAACTAATGAATCAACTAAATATTAATGATTAACTAATGAATCAACTAAAGATTAATGATTAACTAATGAATCAAACTAAAGATTAATGATTAACTAATGAATCAACTAAAGATTAATGATTAACTAATGAATCAACTAAATATTAATGATTAACTAATGAATCAACTAAAGATTAATGATTAACTAATGAATAAAACTAAAGATTAATGATTAACTAATGAATCAACTAAAGATTAATGATTAACTAATGAATCAACTAAAGATTATTGATTAACTAATGAATCAACTAAAGATTAATGATTACCTAATGAATTAACTAAAGATTATTGATTAACTAATGAATTAACTTCAAGTTCAGTGAACGATAACATAGCTGAAGCTATGCGCTGCCTGGCGAGATTTTTTTTTTTTAATCCCCCACAACAAAACACCACATTTTAGAACCGCTGACATGCTGCAGACATCAAACGAATTGCGCACACGACACGTAACGTGATCCAGGTGGTAGGTGTATGCACATTTTTACTACGTGTCGTCACGAACAACTGTTACCCCGGACGATAGTTTACCACCGTTTTTTTCCCCACCTCAAAGCGTGGACTTATTTATGGTGGCTTTTTAAAGTTGACCCCCTCCTTTTCCTGCTCATGCCCACTTTTTCTTGTATAGAAATCTTTGGGGGTCACGTGGGGTTGGGGATGGGGTAGAATCTGGAAGGACCATACTTTCATGAACCTTGAAACTTGATAGCATCTGAGGACCGCTAGCAGGTAGAAGATTTGGTTGAGGTTAGTAGGTAAACGTTACATGTGTTAATGTTTCAGATATAAAACTGAGTCATAGAATTTACCCATTGTTAAGAGGACGTTACGATGGTACGGACACGTGACAAGATCTGGAGGTCTCTCAAAGACCATATCGCAAGGCACAGTCCAGGGAAGAAGAAAAAGAAGCAGACCAAGGAAGAGATGGGAGGACGATATCAAAGAGTGGACCGGCCTGTCATTTAGCAACTCCCAGAAGGCAGCTCAGAACCGTGACACATGGCATGAGATAGTGTGCAGCAGTTCAAAATGGTGCCCCAAAGACCCAACGACGGGTTAAGGGACACTTCAGTTCTTCTTCTTCTTCTTCGTTCTCAATATTGAATATTGTGGGACGTGGTGGTCGAGAGGTAGCGCTCTCGACTGTCATACCGATGGTCACGGGTTCGAATCCACACGAAGGTGAGGATTTGTTCTCGCGGCCTGAGGAGTCCCCGAGTCACCCAGTTCCGAATGGGTACCTAACTAGACAATAGTTAGGCGGCTGGGGTAATGCGTGGAACCCCTATAGCCGTGGCCTGTGACCGCTGCAACACTTGCCAACAGATCATCTCTCATGGTCTGTGGACGCAATTATCTTCTGCATAGAAGGAGCGTCTGTATATCTAAGATAAGAATATTGAGTTTTGCGTGCCACGAGTTTTGCGCCAACTGGCCCGTGGTCTCCGACTTCAGCCTGCTGTATTTTCTGGATTTGCTTCCATAGCCTTTGGTCAGCCAAGACCATCTGCAAGTCAGCAGTTGTTTTTTGACAAGTGATGCAGCGTTCACATGCCACGGCTAAGGGTTCCACGCATTACCCCGCCGCTTTTCACCCATTTGGAGCTGAGTTCCACCCAGACATTTCAGTTCAGTTCAGTTCAGTTCGAGGGATCTGGAGCCTGGAGCCAATCTGGTCTCTATAGCTTATTGTTTACATTTAGCAGTTCTTTTAAAAGATAAAAATCCTGGTTATTTAAGCTTATTGTTTACATTTAGCTAATATTCTTTTTTTTAAAAATACAAATCTCCTAATCAATGCACGGCCTTGTAATGACATGCTGGGAATCTGTCATGTCTTTATCCGTGTTGTTTGGGCTGGACAAATGACATTCGATTTTAATTTTAAAGAATTTCGGAGAGTCTGCGATTACTTGTGTCATCTGACATCTATTAATTCTATATTCAACTGTATCAAGAACAGGATTTGTTTACACAATTTTTGATTGCACTAAAACCTTTGCAAACGTACCGTCAATTCTGTTTTAACTTTACCGAGAAGCAGTGCTTAAAAAAAAAAAAAAACTTTGTCCTAAAATCATATTTTATAAGCCCTAAATCCTTCCGCCAACAGTTTATGACGTCATTGATACATTAATTTCCATCAGAGTCCAACCGATAATTCCGTCCACAGACCATGAGAGATGATCTGTTGGCAAGTGATGCAGCGGTCACAGGCCACGGCTATAGGGGTTCCACGCATTACCCCAGCCGCCTAACTATTGTCTAGTTAGGTACCCATTCGGAGCTGGGTGACTCGGGGACTCATCAGGCCGCGAGAACAAATCCTCACCTTCGTGTGGATTCGAACCCGTGACCATCGGTATGACAGTCGAGAGCGCTACCTCTCGACCACCACGTCCCAACTCTACGCAACAAAACAACGCGCGAATCGACAAGACGCCTTCGTCATCAAACCAACAACTTTCAGTGACAATAATATCTTATCTTATCTTATTTTATCTTATCTTATCTGATCTTATCTTAGATATACAGACGCTCCTTCTATGCAGAAGATCATTGCGTCCACAGACCATGACAGATTGATCTGTTGGCAAGTGATGCAGCGGTCACAGGCCACGGCTATGAGGGATCCACGCATTACCCCAGCCGCCTAACTATTGTCTAGTTAGGTACCCATTCAGAGCTGGGTGACTCAGGGACTCCTTAGCCCCCGGGAACAAATCCTCGCCTTCGCATGGATTCGGTACGCCAGTCGAGCGCGCTTGCCACTCGACCACCGTTTCCCGTATCAATAATACATGAACTTGATGTTGGTAGATGACCGGCATGTCTCCCATGTGGTTCCCAAACTTTTTTTGCCCGTGGACCCCTTTTATAGTCAAAATTTGCCCACGGACCCCCAAGTGAAAACGCTATATAAATGTATAGCATACAAAATTACTAATTAAAAAAACAACATTTTGTTGGAGAATTATTTATTTAAACTTAACTTAAAGTTGTTTTTTTTTTAATGACTGGGATGATCTTGACGAGATTTATGAACAGCTAAATGTTTGTGAGTCGCAATTGCAAATCCGCATGAGCACTAATATCTAGCCAGGTTTCTTTTGTTTGTGATGAGGTTCATAACTGCACTGAATCCACGTTCTTTCAAATAGGAAGACGGGAAAGTAGTGAACAACTTTTGAACAATAACCCATAATGCAGAAAATACAATTGGGATCTCTTTTTGTAACCAGAATTTGTGATATCCTCGTTCAAACATTGTTTTTAAGTTCCTCATTTGTTGATAATTCAATAGGTTGCTCCTGTATTAGTTTTGATGCATCTATGTCTGGGATCTGAGTTTGTCTCATAACAAAAGGGTTCAACACCCAGTCGGGAATATCCAATTGAAGAATGCCTTCAAATCTTTGCAATTTCGAGAGATTTTGAACCTGAGAACATTCTCCTCACCACAAGTTTTGGTTATACAAAAAAGTTTTGCAACAATCGCAGATATTACGCTTTTAGTTTTGATTAAATTTAATTGGTCACCTTGTAGTTTCCAATTAGTTTCTTTAAATTTGGCAAACAAATATGTTATATGGGCTATGTCATTTTTGAGTTAATTAAATTTTGTCTCAAATCATTGTCTTTGCCTTCCAGGAATTCCAGCACTGAATAAAAGAGCATAAATCGATTTAAACATACACTTTTAGCTAACAAACGTAACAAAGTTTAGCAATTATTGAAGGCATTCCTTTTGATTTTATTAACTGCCCCATTGACCTAATCTAGTGATCCATGCAAAACTTCACTAAGATTTGTGCAACTAAATTATGTCGATGAATGACACAATGCACTGAACATACATTGTGGTACAACTTGTTTTAAGTGTGCCAGAAAGCCTCGGTATCTTCATACCATTGCCGATGCACCGTCAGTAGCAACATAAATGATACTAGTCAAGGGTATAGCTTTTTCATTGAAAAGCTTCATTTCCTGGTAAATTGGACTCGTCGAGTTGTAGAGAAAATTCAGACGTTTTTTAAGTACTCAATATAAAGAATTTTCAACACACTTAGACATTTTGCTAATCTTTCTTTGGACTGAATTATTGGTCAGTGGAATTGTTTTTGTGATGTTGAAAGCTGGTTTGTGCAACACAGTGCTTATTACCTCACTTACAGCTGGTAAAATAAGTTCTTCACTAATTGTGTTGGGCTTTTCAGACTTTGCAATTAATAAAGAAATATTGTAGTGCACACGCAGTCCAGTCCATCGTCATTTAGTCATCTTGCTTTAATATTGTCCTTACGAGTTGTTAAAGTGATGGTGTTTTCATATATGTATCTTGGACTGCTTCAAAAAACATTAAATCGTTATCGTTATTATCACTAAGGATTTTCATTAAATGTTCCTCATGGTTGGAAGGTTTCATAGACTCGTTCCACAAAGTTTGATTACACAGAAGGCACAACAGGAGACTATCGTTTCCTGGTTTATTGTAGGCAAGTTATGCATTTAGCAGCATAAACTATTTTTGGTGTCGCACTGCGCCATCTAAAACATTGAAAATAAAAAAGGGGGGTTCGGTTGAGATTTCTATCTTTCAATATATTAGGATTTTTAAAGCAACTTTTTTAATGTTAACAATATATTTAAAAATGTATCAGAATATATATTAGAAAATATTGTTAAACATTATTTTGCTAACTCTCTAAAAAAAACGGGTGTTTGGTCGAATTTTGAATTTTAAAAAAGAATTTGCTGCCCTGATTCATGTATTTAGATTCGTCCAATCATATCAAATGTGGTATCAATGTAAAGCTGGATTCCTCCTGCCTTGGATAAATATAACTTACGGACTCGTCACAATTTACCCAACCCTGCAATCATCGTCATTTCCGCTTAAAGATTGTATTTTTATGACCTACATATTATGTCTCTGCCTTTCTCACGCATCAAACTTGACAAGCCTTTCAAGTAACCAAGCATTTTGATTGGTTACAGCTGTTGGAATCTCGTAGTTCTTTTTCTGTTCTTAGATCAAACAACTTTATTTTACTCAGGACTTAAAATTTCTGCAGCAGTATACATTGTTCTTTATTTTTTACTTCCGTAATAATAGAAAACCCCCATAATTTTATAATTTTATACTAATTTAAATCCTTCGCGGACCCTCTGACGTTGTTCAGGGACCCCCAAATCAATTTTATTTGTCCACGGACCCCCTGAAGGGTTCCGCGGACCCCTGGGGGTCCGTAGGGACCACTTTGGGAACCACTGATTTAGACTGACTGTATCAGAGGTCTTCCCATGATAGTACACATAAAAGTAAGTCTATTAGACTTGTTGGTACGCCGTGAGTTACCGTACTTTGACATTAGACACCGGCGCCATAGGATCGTCGGTACGTGCGGCTGTTGTCACACGGTTCAAATGGTAGGCGATTGGATATCAGGGGCGGTGCTTCTGGGGTGAAGGGTACGGGATGAGGGTGACGAAACGGTTGACGTCATTTGCCGCGCTAATATAGGGATAAGTCAGTGGCGTTTCTTCGATCAGATTTTTAGGGGGCGCCTATTTCTTCTTAGCGACGCCATTGGGCGGGGGTTCCAATGTTTAATATTAGTCAACTTTTGGGCGCTAAGGTGTTGTATAGAGACGTTTCATTGGTCAGATTTGTTGGGTGCCAAGTTGTACCCCGGGTTGTGTGTATGAAGGACTGAGGACCTTTGTTGCAGGACTTATGCCGGTTTATCCGCTTCAGGGTAAAGAACTAAGTCGCAAGGGCGTTGAAGTTAACTTTCATGCGAGGGATCAAAGTGAAACGCGTTAACAAAAATATGGCAATGTTAACATTGGGGCAGTGGGCGAGAGTAATGGCATATGACAATGTTAACATTGGAGCAGTGGGTGAGAGTAATGGCATATGACAATGTTAACATTGGAGCAGTGGGTGAGAGTAATGGCATATGACAATGTCAACATTGGAGCAGTGGGTGAGAGTAATGGCATATGACAATGTTAACATTGGGGCAGTGGGTGAGAGTAATGGCATATGACAATGTCAACATTGGGGCAGTGGGTGAGAGTAATGGCATATGACAATGTCAACATTGGAGCAGTGGGTGAGAGTAATGGCATATGAGAATGTTAACATTGGGGCAGTGGGTGAGAGTAATGGCATATGACAATGTCAACATTGGGGCAGTGGGTGAGAGTAATGGCATATGACAATGTCAACATTGGAGCAGTGGGTGAGAGTAATGGCATATGACAATGTCAACATTGGAGCAGTGGGTGAGAGTAATGGCAAATGTCAATGTCAAAATCGGAGTAACCTGCGGTCAAAAATAATTGGGTCCTCCGAAAGAGCTCGTTAGAAAATGTCCGTCTATATGCGGTTGTTTACGGTCGAGGAAGTTGAAATAAATAGCCGCCCCACTCCCCGCCACCCCAAACAACCCTGACCCTACACTACACGCCCCCCCCCCCCCCCGCGGTTCTTTTTAAAAAAAACATTAAACAACATAGATTGACCAGCATGTCGTACCACATACTGACCAACATGACGTGACAGACTGACCAACATGACGTGACAGACTGATCAACATGACGTGACAGACTGACCAACATGACGTGACAGACTGACCAACATGACGTCACAGACTGACCAACATGACGTCACAGACTGACCAACATGACGTCACAGACTGACCAACATGCTGTACAACAGACTGACCAACATGACGTGACAAACTAAACAACATGACGTGACAGACTGACCACCATTTCGTACAGCAGACTGACCAACAAGACGTGACAGATTGACCAACATGACGTCACAGACTGACCAACATGACGTCACAGACGGACCAACATGACGTGACAGACTGACCAACATGACGTCACAAACTGACCAACATGCCCGTACAACAGACTGACCAACATGCCACACAACAGACTGACCAACATGACGTAACAGACTGACCCTGCAGAACTCGGACATCTTGCCAAAGATCAGCTTACATTGCATGTCGGCGCTGTACACCTGACCAGGGGGCAGTCGCTTCAGGTCATAGTTGTAGTACACCTTGGGTTCATTCTTCACACAGGCGGAGCTCGGCTTGCTGCGGGGGGGGGGGAGGGGGGATATTTAAAGGTCAGGGGTAAGCAGTGCATAATCAAATAGGAAAGAATACTAAGTATAAAATATATTTTGCATTTCAGTATTTAAATTAAATATAAGTAATATGGGCTCTGGGAGCTAGACTTATAAAGTGAAAGTTGAACAGAACATTTGTGTGACATCTGTCACTGACCTACCTGAGGTGTAATGACATCTCCCACTAACCTACCTGAGGTGTAATGACACCTCCCACTAACCTACCTGAGGTGTAATGACACCTCCCACTAACCTACCTGAGGTGTATGGACATCTCCCACTAACCTACCTGAGGTGTAATGACACCTCCAACTAACCTACCTGAGGTGTAATGACATCTCCCACTAACCTACCTGAGGTGTAATGACACCTCCCACTAACCTACCTGAGGTGTATGGACATCTCCCACTAACCTACCTGAGGTGTATGGACATCTTTCACCTACCTGAGGTGTAATGACATCTCCCACTAACCTACCTGAGGTGTAATGACATCTCCCACTAACCTACCTGAGGTGTAATGACAACTCCCACTAACCTACCTGAGGTGTAATGACACCTCCCAATGACCTACCTGAGGTGTAATGACACCTCCAACTGACCTACCTGAGGTGTAATGACACCTGCCACTGACCTACCTGAGGTGTAATGACACATCCCACTGACCTACCTGAGGTGTAATGACCCCTCCCACTGACCCACCTGAGGTGTAATGACACCTCCCACTGACCTACCTGAGGTGTAATGACACCTCCCACTAACCTACCTGAGGTGTAATGACACCTCCCACTGACCTACCTGAGGTGTAATGACACCTCCCAATCTACCTGAGGTGTAATGACAACTCCCACTGACCTACCTGAGGTGTAATGACACCTCCCACTGACCTACCTGAGGTGTAATGACACCTCCCACTGACCTACCTGAGGTGTAATGACACCTCCCACTGACCTACCTGAGGTGTAATGACACCTCCCACTGACCTACCTGAGGTGTAATGA
>MUZC01000649.1:170174-198338 GCA_002072015.1 Radix auricularia | reverse complement strand
GGGGCTATGTGCGTATGTGTGTGATTTGGTTATTTCTTTGTCTGCTAATGTTGCGCCTCTAACATGACAACCAGTATTTTAAAAATTATATATACAAACAAAATAATAATAATTGTCTAAGGTGTAGATAGAAAGGGGTTGAAACGTTCGGGGTCGAAACGTCCCTTTGCGGCATTGTCAGTGATCGAATCCCCCCGGGGTCGAACCTTCTGTGGTCGTACCGACCGGAGTCAAAACGACCGGGGACAAAACGTCCTTTTGTCAAACTGCCAGGGTCGAACCGTCCGGGGTCGAAGTGTCCAACCACCAAATAGAAAATACTATTTGCATAACTAAAGTAAAGTATCTGGCGCAAAAAAAAATCCTAATCATTTGACTAAGGGCATGCTTAGCCTAGAAATAGAAATATTGTTTTGGAGAGCTTTTCCAATGAAAAAAAGTAATCTTAACACATGAATTTTACTAAATGATGAAAAATCCATTAAAAAATGGGTACATTTCTCGAACAATGCGGTTGCATGACATACGCTTCGGGTAAAAACTGTTCTTTAAGGTGTAAATATATCAAATGTAAAGAAATATCACAGGTATTACGACTTATACATAGAATCTAGCATAAGGAAGTGCGTGTTATGTCGAAAAACACTGACAACAATTCATTTTGTGCCAAACTGTTTTGAGTTTATTAGATGAATAGTTTACAACGGGAAAAAAGATTGATATAAAGTGAATTGTTACGATTAGAAAAAATGTGCGGGAATATATAAAGCTTGACATAAAATTTATAAGTAGATCAATTTCTCACCATTTTCTTAAAAAGCAGCATTGTTATTATGTTTTTATTCACGTTAAAGGAACACGTGCCTTTAAAACAAGTAAACCATATTTTCTACTCTCCCCAAGCCACAATATTCACAAATATTATCTGGCTAAAAATATCCTATTCGTCTTGAACTAATTTCATGCTTAGGCTATAAATGAAATGGGTGTTTAGCGAGCTATTTCTAAGAACCAAAGAAATCATGTGGAAAGATATTGTTTTCATGTTTCTATTCACGTGAAAAGAAAGTGAACTTTGACCGTTATCTATTTGTAACTGTTAATGACATTTGTTATTCTGGTAGAGAATATACCATGCGTTATTAAAGGGGTGCGAGGATGGTGAAAGAAAGCCATCAATCGATCTGAATGGAAGGATGAGGTTCAGCAAGCCAGGGCCCTACATGGGCTTTAGAGCCACGGATGATAATGATGTTGCTATATTAAAGCAGAAATACCAAAATTGATGGGTAATATTTAAACTAATAATATGTTTATTTTTCTCGACACACTTATATTTGTTTTTATTAAGAAGGGTTTGATTTATCACAATACTAATTTCCAGACCCGTTTATATTAATTTTTAAGGAGAATTTGAGACCCAAAACTAAATAAAGTTACTCTTATTGTGCCTACCCCGTAGCATAGCACGGGTATTTTGCTCGTTTACTAATTGTGTGATCAAAAAATTCGATATTTTTAAAAATATTGAGTATTTTAACATCTTAAGCTTGTTTTTGCATTATGTTTATCACCACGGCCTGTTAACGTAGAATTATCATTTCGTTATAATCCAATAATGAATTATTATAAGTCCCCAACCATATTTTTAAGACAAGTGATTGTCATCTTTTCCTAATAGTTTGTATGAGATGTCTTCACGCACATTGATCCTCTAATTAACCACTTCACTGGCCATTGATGTGGCCAATATGGCTGTCGGATACGTGGGCATTTTAACGACATTGTCATGTTTTATCTCACGTAAGTCGTGTTCCAATAAAAGTAGATTTTTTAAACATGTTAATATACTAAGTTCATTTACACTGGACAATATTAAAACATATTATCAGAGAATAGTAAACCATTTATATTATAACAATTTTTAAATACCGTAAGCACAAATACACGCTTAACCTATTATGTATATTATGCATATATATATAATCTATATATAATTGTGTGTGAGTTTGTATTTATCTGTGTACATTAAGTGTTACAAAATTTTTATTTCATTTTATCAATATACGCCTACAAACAGCGGAAATAAGAGCAAATATTAATTTGAAAAACATAATTAAAATAATCATGTATCAAACCACAATCTCTGCTTTACAGTTGCTTTACTCGATTATGTTCGGAACACAGTACAGTTTTTAAAGCTCTGAAAAGAAATTTAGTGAATTATAGCCCATAAAAATTATATAGCGTTAATCGTGAATGAACTATAACATATTAGCTATAAATATAAAAAGTTCTTTGTAAGAAAGAGTAGTATGTAATAAATATCATATAATGAAAATACTTAATGTTAAGAATGAAGCGTTAAGGGAAAATATTTTTGCAATTATGGTTTAATTTTTCTTCTTAATCGTATACTTATACACTCATACAAACAAACATTTAGCTATTTAATGTAAAGTAGTGTCTGTTAACGGCGTATAATGTAGCATTCTTTATCAAGTGCACATGCTTGTGTATAGATTTTAGCTAAAATAATTCATGGGGTTCTCTTATTTCAGCTATTTTAATGAAATCAGATGACATCTGGGGCTGTGAGAAGGACAGCATGAACATCGCTTTAGTCTACGACTGTCGCAAGAATGTCAACGAGCAGCTCAATTTGTTCCATAAACTCCTATTGGCCGTGCAGGAACTAACAGAGAAGGGAATTGAGAGAAAGTTTAGCGTATCGCTGATGACGTTTACAGCTTTTGGACTACAGAAAGTGGACAGTTTAAATGTAACATTGAACTGCTTTAACGTACAGCTCTTCGATTTCTCGGGAAAGATCAGCGGAAATGAATGTCCCGAGTCCCTTCCTTATGAAAATGTGATTGAAGCAACAGACAAATATCTGAGCATTTTAGAAAATGGTTATAGAAAGCTCGCAATGTTTGTGCTACATGAAGATATTACATCAAATGTATCCGATACGGCTGTACTTCATCACGTTTTAAATGAGCTTACAGCTGACTTTCGAGTGAGAAGAAATTTTATTTTTATAAGTGGGGATAAAGATTTGTGGATAGAGAGCAAATACATACTTCGATTTTCTACGATAGACTTATCTTCTGAATCTGTGGAGAAGTGTTTGTATTTTATGTGTGACGTTTGCTTGGGGCAGGTCAAATGTCATATGCTTAAAGCATGTTGCTACTATCATTTAATATTCAACTCTACTAAAATGATGTTAGTAGATGATAGTTATAGACTATGTAATTAGACATCAGCAGGCTCTGACTTGATGTCAATTAAATCTTATGAGGAAAATAATTTTGTGTTATCAATAATGGAAAAGTTGACATGTCAATGTTTAAAAATATTGCTAACTTCATTAAATTTTTTTTATTGAGCTACATGGATCGAAGTCAATCAGAGGTAATGTTTACAGCTGGATGGATGGTTCCTACTTGTATAGGGCATCATTTGAACAATATTCAAGCTAACGAAACCTGCTTTTATATTTCAAAATACTTTTTTTTCAAAGAATACACTTTCGAATGAAACACAATGTAAGAAAAAGATTCCCATTCATTTTTTTTTTATGTTAGAAAGTGATGTATATTTCCTCTGTTAAAAACAGTAGTCGTATTTCATTTAAATCAAGCCCGAAAGAAACTGTAAGGAATCTTTTTCAAAGAGTTATTTTAATTTAGCAATGCACATCTTAAATCCGGCATCAAATGTGTCTTTTGAAACGTACAACCATGGTAAGCTGCGAATGAAATTAGAAAGTAATTTTTGCGATTATCAACATTGTAATTCAGAAAATATCGTCATTGTCATAATTTGTTAACACATTGATTGTAACACTACCAAGACAAAGCTCGTAAACACCAATTATTTAAGGCAAATTTATATCTCGAAAAAAAAATTCCAATAATTACCTTACATACGCGTTTTTAAAATGGATCAAATGACAAGAACCAATACCGGCCACATGCAAACCTAGTAAAAAATACAGCTATCGCCTTAAAAAACGACCCTAAAATTTTTTTTAAAAATGACGATACAATAAAGACTTTCATTTTGGATTCAAAAGATGATAGCATTCAAGTGCCTCCATGTCTCTACGACACTGACATCAGAGGACATTCTAATAGCTATTCGGTATCCCGATAGGGATGTAAGCATTTTGAATGTCCTGATGGGTATTTCAAATGTGCAGATCTTACTGCATACCTTTCAGTCTAGTCCTGGATTGCTTTCAAGTCTGTCCTGATGATGTGAAGAAACAATCATTAGGCAGACCATTTGTTCTGGTAAACTTAAAATAGCTCTCAGAGATGCATGCATAGCACAACGTTTGTATAAGCTTCCAGGAGACAACTTGGCGTTTCTGTGTTATGATGAGTGTAAACACGGTTATGTGTGTGTCTCGAAGTATCTTAATTACACTAAATTAAACAAAGTAGAAGTTATTACCTCTTACATCGACTCTGAGATATTTAATTACAACGCACACTTGTTTTTATCACCTCAGACGTATTCGTTCTTTCCATTTTATCACGTTCTTGAGATGAGTGTAGCAGGATGTAAAATTTAATCTCTAAACAGAGTTTTCAGAAAATTTTATTTTAAAGAGACACTTTCCTTAAACATTGCAAGTACTTCACTTACAATTGGACAAAAACAACTACCAAACTTAAAGCTACTAAATGCGTCAAATCATGGAAATGTTCAGAACTTAATTGTCCCACTTTCTGTAGACATAATCGATTTGTCTCACACTAAAATGTCTCAAAATGTTTTTTAGAAACTGAAAAATTTGAAGCAGTTGCTAAAGATTTTCCTTCGTGGAATCAGACATCTAAATGTAAGTTTTGCCCGAAAGACCGAGCTTAATATTCTTGATTTAAGTATTTCGACATTGATTGGTCTAAGGAAGAATTATTTGGCTTTGTTAACCTTTTAAACGGCTTTGTATTCAGACGACTTTAAAATCTGCTGCAAAGAGATTCGTGGTCACAATGTACAGGAAGACAAATGTCACGCCCCTCGGGATGCCATCTCCACGTGTCACGACCTGATTGGTTACCCGATAAAGCGAATGATTCTATGGTTGGTCTGCGTGGCAACTCTAATTAGTAATTTGTTTGTCTTGGTTTACTAGGTGGTCTGGGATCGGGCTGTTCTGAGCAAGGCATATGGTCTGTTTTTAGCTTTCCTCGGAGACTCAGATTTGATCATGGTGTTGTACATATTTGTCATCGCCAGTGCAGACATCCAATACAGAAACCTTTACGTTCTTGTAGACTTAAATTGGAGAGAGTCCAGTGTTTGTAAACTGTCCGGTGTCCTCTCGACTTTCTCCAGCCAGACGTCAACTCCTTTCATTTGCCTCATCACATTTGACCGCTACCTTCATGTCCGTTACACATTTGGAGAGCACACACTTACAAAGCGGCACACAATTTTTTATATTTCTCTCATCATCGTCTTCGGCGCAGTAGCAGCTGCAGTACCATTGCTGGTTTCAGGATGGAAGATATACTAAAGCAATGCCCTGTGCCTGGCTCTGCCTTTCAGCGCAAGAAGACACAAAGGATGGCAGTACTCGACAGTGCTGTTTATCGTTGTGAACTTCCTGCTTTTCATCCTTATCGCCGTCGGCCAGATTTTGATTTTCAGATTTTTCTTCTCCAGAAAGACCGACTCGTTTTCCAGAGTGAAAAAGTCGACGACGAAGCTGCAAGAGGCTATAGACAAACAGATGTTTGTAGTAACGTTGTCTAACTTCTGCTGTTGGTTTCCAATCTGCGTAATATGGATCGCGTCTACATTCGGTTACAAATTTAACTGTGAAATATACGCTTGGTCAGCGATCCTGCATATCAACTCTGCAATTAATCCCCTTATCTATACCATGCCAGCTGTTTACAATACGATTAGATCAGTCTTTAATTCTTAAAAGAGCAACCGCATTGTGTGTTTTTATAGAATTTATTAACATGTGGTATATTTCTATTTGTGCAAATCATGCTTCTCTTTAACAAACAATAGCAGCTTGAATTTAATATAACATAATTATCAATTTCATTTTGCTTATGAATTTCTTAATTAAGTAGCCAAAAACATATGGTGTTCCCATTGTGGCTAGTATCTAATCCTTGTCATCATCTTTTAAACTACTAACAATTAGAACACCGAAATTTATTTAAACAAGTTAAAAAATAAAATATTATTGATTAGCCTAATAATGTTTCAAATTACCATTACGCATGTCAAGCAACAACTCTGAGGGGAAAGTAAAATTAAGAGTTTATTGATATGGAAATTGAAAGAAACTAACTTAAAGATGAGAAGTAAACATATAAATGAAACAAAACGTTGTGATTATTCCACGTCACTTCTTTAGTGAGCGTATAAAGTAGTCACACATATACTTTTTGGTAGTTGTTAACATCCTAAAAAAATGTTCGTTGTTCTACATATGCAGCTTTTTAAATATTTTATGTGTATATGTAATGTTTTCGGAGTTCATGCAAAGATGTCAAATATATTGGTAAACATCGCCTATGGCTTATTTGTTCATTAATTAAATTTTAAAATCTCAAAAATAATTATTATTTGGAACTTTTTTCTTAAAACCTTAACACACATTACCGTCTTAATGTTTCTCACTATTGCTATTTGGTCGTTCACAGTATTTATGATCTTATACATGTATTCTGAAAATAAAGTTCATTTAAATTTAAACTGCTCATTTTTTTAAAGTATGTTACATGCATGCTTCGACTTAAAATGTAAATATTAAAAGTAAACTAGATGTAGGAAAAAGGTTGGTGTATTTAACACAATAAGTCTTTTTTGTAATTTTGTAACACAAATCTGATTTAATGTATTGATTAAAATTAATTTAGTTTTTATATTATAAAAATGTTGACACAATTTTATCAGTAGCTTAACTAGCGAGGGGTGAAGGGGTCGGTCTATTCCCAGGCGCATACTTTGTGAGGCTGTTATTTCTAAGCTTTTGAAAAGTACAGTATCTTTCGACAATCCCCGTTTTACTTTTTAAGGATGGACACCAAGTTGAAATAAAGAATTGTAAATTCGAGTCTTAATCCAACGGTCGCACGAAGTTTGTTTGTTAATAATAATTGTTGTTTAATTTACTAACAAAAAATAAAATTATTTGAGATTATTTTTTTCGGAATATTAAGAGCTTTACGTAGCTGAGAACGATTTTATATGAAAACATTACACAAAAGCACAATACGCTTGCATGGTCGGCCATAGGTAATTGCAGGTCATAAGCGAAGTGAATTTTATGTCCATAAATCGAATAGAAAATTAAATAATAAACATGGAAAGATCACTAATGATAAGGCTAATAGGAGGCCCTAGGTGTCTAACTGCGCCAACATTAGCATGGCTTTAGAAAAAACAGAACATGTGAAACACTATTCATATGTCTAACCGATGATTTATCAAAAGACTTAGACAAAAATGACCAGACAGATACAATGTTACTAGACTTTAACTTTTGACAAAGTTCAACACTTCGATTATATTTTTAAAAAAACCTAAAATACTTTGGAATGTCTGGTCTATTTCATAATTGCATCCTTTACGTTCTTTTGGTTAGGGAGCTAACTGTAATAATTAATAGATCTAAATCTACACCAATAAATGTTATTTTTTGTGCTACACAAGAAACTGTGCTAGGTCCCTTACAATTTTTAAATTTATATAGATGATTTACCAAACAATAACTAAACAAAAATGCGTTATTTGCAGATGATTGTATAATCTATAGAACAATCAAGTCAGAACAAGATTTTAAATTTTTACAAAAATATTTAAATTAATAAAATGGGAAACTAACTGGAGTATGTCCTTTACCCAGAAAAGTGTCAAGTGCTAAACGCAACAAAGAAAAGAAACAAATAATTTTAAAATATTTCATTTATGGAAAAGAACTAACCTAAACTAAAGACTCAAAATGCTTAGGAGACCTATTATATGAAAAACTATCTTGGAATCCCATGTTACTTAATTGATTAAACAATGAAACAAAATCTTAGGCTTTATAAAAGGAAACTTTTTACAAACATAGAAAGATTTAAAGCTAAAATGCAAGCTCACCCTGGTAAGACCTACACTGAAAAAGGAACATACTGTATGGGACCCATCAACCAAAGAAAATATTGATAAACTAGAAAAAAAATAAAAAAGAGCTGCTAGGTTCATTACTGGAGAATATTGAAAGTTCACAAGAGTGACATCATCGGTTCAATCATTCGAACTTAAAACATCAGGGGATAGAAGAACCAAGCGTAAATTAGTAATTATACATAAGGCAATTAAATCTAATTTAGAAATACAACACAAAGATAACTTAATACAATACTCAGATGTACAACAGGATGGAAATAACTTTTCTTAATCCATATTCAAGAAGAAACACAAAGAAGTTTTCCTTTTTCCCGTCCGGCATTCGGGCGTGAAATTGCTACCTGAAGAAACCAGAACAGCAAACACTTTATCATCATTTTAAACAATTGTATCAGTCTAGATTTATTTTAAAGGAGCTCCTCCAAACTCAAGTTTATAAACAGTTTTCTCTGTTAAACAATGAGGAATTAACGACTACATAATCTTGTACAGTGTCCATAGAACACGATGTTACAAATAATTTGAAATTTATATAGCCTAGTACACTCTTTTTTTCTAATATGAAAATAAGTAAAGTAAATATATATAATGTTTACATACAAATGTAAATAATTTCTTTCTAGAAGGGGAAGAAAATCATGTATCTATAAATAAAAATATAGGCGTATCTATTAGTATTGTTTTTGAGATGTAAATTTTGAATATATTTCATTTCATTAAAGTTTGTTGTTTTTTTGGGGGGATGGGGGTTTGCGACCTAAGTAACTTTCTATTGACTATTCGGTGTATAATTATAACCTAGTCGAACTCTCTTATTACTGCTTAAATAAATAATACAAGCCACGGTAACACAATTTTCACCTTTAATTCACTTCAGTTACAATTAATAATTCAGGTTTATTAATTTATAAAATCCATAATATGCAAGAGTCTATCCATAAATGGCATCTGCTAATATTGGCTGATTGTTCATCAACTTCCCCTTTGTCATAGATGGTCATAAAAGCATAGATACCTTTTTTTCCTATATTGCAAACCTTATCCTTACAAACCTTAACCTTAAAACTGTACATTATATAACATTGAAATGAGTGAAAACATACACCCCTTGTCATACATCATTTCCAATTTATGAATCCCTCTGCTCAGATGAGTGACGTCATTTATTAACGGCCCCTACAAAGGGCAGCAAAGTGTAGAACGCCCCGGTCGGTATAATGCTCGCGCTACGCCACAGCAATAAACGTCACTATTGTTGTCAAACTTGACAATCATACTTTAGTTTCGGAGCCCGTTGTCATTGTCACAACAAACGTAACAACGCCTGGTTACGACCATTAATAAAAAGTGAAGTAAATGTTACAGGAAAAGTATTCTATTGGTTTATATCATTTACAAAATAAACCAATAATTGCATCTTGCACTTCGAAAATTAAATACATATTTGAAATTTGTCATAAATATATGTGTGCTCTGTTTAAAATTATTAAAATATTGATTTTTTTTTTTCAAACTATATCGTAATTTATTAGATCGTACTGATCACAATTCACTATCCTCTATAGTTTTAGTGTTGTTCTAATCTTGTAGCATTTATTGATTATATTGATATATTTTTTAGAGATCTTGTGTATTTCTATTATTTTCAATTTTTTAATTGTCACATGATAACAACATATTTTTATTAAAATAAATTAGAAACAAAATTGTTAAAGAAATAAAATGTTTAAATTCAAAATATTCTTGTAATCGTAAAGAACATTAATATTTGTCATTGCTTTTTAATTTATTATTTTAAAACGTTTTTTCTTTATTTTTTATTGTATTTTATTTTTTTAAAAAAAATTCCAATAGTTTGTAAAAAATGCATCGATTAATTGTTAAAATACTATAATAAATAAATATTTTGAACGATAAATCGAGAAATCCATCCTCATTGTTTGCAGTAAGTTTTATTGTGATTTATCCATTATTAATGTAGCATATGATTAAAGTATATTAATTTAGCAATTAAAAGAAAAGATGATGTCACTGTACATTATCTTAAATTAAGTTGAATCATACTTTGGTTAAAAATATTAAGGTATGATTCTGCATAATTAAAGCCTTCTATTCAAATGAAAAGTTTGAAACATAATAATGACTTATTGAGTAGTCAGTCTTTAGGATAGAAAATAGGCACACGAAGATAAATGAAACAAGAACATGTAAATTGTTCATTATAAAGAGATATCCAGTTGTGTAATCACATAAAACACCAATCATTGTTACACTTGTATACATGGTTGTATCGAAACATAGGTTTACATATTATAATATTTTACGTAACTGTATTGCAAAGCCAACTGATGTATGAATGGTACAATAAGATAAATTACACAACTAACTATAAAAAAAGGAAAACATACACGAAATAATTCGCATAGTATTTTGACCATAAAATATTTTTTTAGTACAATTCTAAAAAAAAATTTATTTGAAACAAATAGTGCACCAAAAATAAATTGTGCTGAACGTATGACTAAAGTTCTTTATATCGCAATGATGTTTGATTTCTCTTTCTTTGTCTCTACACTATTTTATTGATTTATTTACGGGCTTATGAAAAAAGGGGAAATCGATTACAATACGCACGTTACAGTTTTGTTAGCGAATTCTTGAAACTTAAGCCCTTTAATTTATTTATATATGAACTAAATTAGGCCAGATGACAGACAAACGATATTTTATATCTTTCAAAGATATTTTTAAGAAAGATAAATATGTGTTTTATATAAATAAATTACTCTATTCTTTCAATTATAATGCAAATTTCAAAATTGGAAAAAAACAAGCATCAGTTACTTCTATAATTATGACGCAAAACATTGTTGTAATCAGCGTGGAGAACAGAGCCAAGCTCATTCTTTTAGATGATAAAATACTAATGTAGATTCTTTTGCTGTCGTTTTCATATGTTCTGTTATAAATAATCAAAAACAAAAACATTGCCGCCGTTTAAAATAGATATACGGATACTTTGAGGAGAATATTACAATAGACATATAACAAGACCATTAATAAGGCCGTTGAAATAAACGACTATTTTCTTGCTAGATCGTGAAAAAATTGAATTATTTAATATCCATTTATATTCTTTTCATTGATAAAAAAAGACTAAAATTTAAGATTTAAAAAAAAAAATCTCGAAATCAAACACGTTTTTTGCATTAGTGGCGATTCATAGAAGCCAGTCTGTTCCTTGTCTCGAAAACGGTAGTCCTTTATAAGCTTGAACTTTTCGACCAGCTGAGTTCCAACTCTGTATATGACATAATGGCTTCATCGTTAACGGAAACTATCTGGTTAATACAGGCTTCCATTCGTGCTTGTATACATATTTAAAACCTCGGTTTAAACCAAAAAATGCATGCAGCAGTAGCAACGAGATGAAGTTACCAAAGAGTGTTGGTGCCAGTACGCAACCCTGTTTTCGTACAGGGTTAACAGCAATAGCTCAATACGCTTTTTCATTTCAATTGTTAAGCAGAAAAAGTGTTAGAAACATAGTATTGAAACTTTATAACATTTTGAATATTACTTTTAGTAAAAAGTTTGAAAATACAATGTCTTAATGTATCTTTAAGAAGTTATTATTTATCGATTATTTAATGATTTTTTTTATTTAAAAAAATAACTTTAAATCCCTTTGCATGGGATGGGTCGATTAAAAATGTACACCAAAAAAAAAAAAAAAAAAAAAAAAAAAAAACCGCACAGACAAATAATTTTTACAAATTTTCAAGTAGAGTGAAAGTCGTCTATTTCCACAGCCACGATCGACACAAAGATATATATATAAACAACTGCTGTGGAGATTAAAGATTTCCATTTTTGACGATCCGTTGCTAGTGGTATCAAGTCTAGGATATTTTTTAAACCCATGTTTGAGCATTCTCTTAAGATTGTCCTTCGCTGGGTTTCTTGTGTCCTTCCTTTTTTTCATTTGCCTGCTGGTTTCCACTTGAGGGCCTTACTTGGGAGTCTTCTTTAGTCCATTCGAAGAACATGGCCGATGTAATTCCATCGTCTTCTCCTTATAAAAGTTGACACGTATTCGTGATTGGTATTTTTTCTTATTGTTTCATTTGTTTTGAAATCACTCCATTTTATATCGAAAATTTTTCGGAGGCATTTGTTTTCGAATGCAACTAATATTTTGTATAATTGTATACTTGTATTCATTTACCTGTATATATGTATATATATATACATACATATATACGTGTGTGTGTGTTTATACATATATATATTAGGGCTGTTATCGATTAAATTAAATTTAAACGTTAACTTTCGAAAAATTACCGATTAATTAATCGATATTTTTTTTAAGCTAAAAATAAAGATGTATGGCGTCATAAAACTGAAAATTTCAAGGGAAGTAATAAAAACAGGCTGTTCGTATTGCCATTAAGTTATTTTTGAAACAGTTAGCACTGAAAAGAAGTTAAATAACGTGTTAAAGTTGGGGCACTTGAATGAAAATTTCAAATTAATTTTAAAATATAAAAGTCATACAGCTGTGTAGAAATTGTTTGATAATTAGTAAAAACATAAAGATCATCTTTTTATCCCAAGTGGTTCGAAAGCTATGATTTTTTTCTAAGACCTCATAATCTCCTTTTTTTTACAATTTCGTTCCATTTTATTACATTTTTTTTAAAAATGCCCATAACTTACGTATTTAATTTAATTAAATTTAAAACACGTACTATTTTTAGGGGATATATTAATACTTTTTTTAAATATATCCCCTAAAAATAGTACGTGTTTTAAATCAATATAATGTCAATGAATTTAAATTTTGTTATTGTTAAATAGTTACAAACTATGTTTTTTTTCTTCCAATATCATTGTGCTTATAAAACAGGTTATTCTTTACTATTGCTATAGTGCTAAAACGGAGAGGTTTGTACGTAAAAATGTAATAAAATAATAACTATTAATTATCTATTAATGATTCAATTAAAAAAAAAACAACTTTTTTTTAAAATCACTATTTTTTCGATTTAAAAATAATTAATCGCTTAAATAATTTACCGATTAATCGAGAAATTAATGGGTGATTTCCGCAGCCCTAATATATATATGTATATATATATACATAAATAAATTTACATTTAATTACTAATGAGCAACATAATATCACACAAAAATCTTTTTCTCAACCAAGAAGATGGACAGGTAAAGCATTAACTTGTGTTTAATTAGGATTGGAAAAAATAAAAAAAAAAATAGTCTTTTTGCAAACGGGATTAGACAGTCAAAAAAATAAGTCATTTTTTATTACCCTTCCAATTTGATGGCAAGCAGAAACAGAAATATCATGGAATAGTCATTTCAATCGCTTTGCTCTTCTTATATAGAAAATTGTTGGCCACCTGTTACAAGCAAAGTTTTGTACTTTCTAAAACGCTTAATCACATAATGAAATAAATAGTCTTTGTTCTTCAGTATCAACTAGGGATTTAGTTTTAAGGCACGCTTATTCATGGCTGATTTGTATACACTGGTTTCCCAAGTACTGTACCGGTGTTTGAGTATAAAAATTTTGAGACACAAATAAACATAATGCCTCACATAATTGTGTGGTCTGTAAAATTGCATTGTTCTATGAGATAGATTCTTTGGCTTCTAACAGGCCAACAAGAAATGTTTTCTTAGATTTCAAAAACAAATTAAATTAATATAGACACGTATCTCTAAAAAAAACATAGAATGAAATCCTCAGATCTTTTGAGATAAAAACATCCGGCATCAAATTTCACGGGGGGCCAATAATATAATTTTAGAACTCATTTGATATTACACAACCTTGACAAATGGACAAACAAGTATATTCATTCATTATGATGAAGATTGAAATCGATTGATGTTTTGATTAGGTGTTGACCTAGTTTTTCAAATCCACTAACTTTCACAGAAGAGCACGAATATTTTATTAGGGTGACCTCCCCTATTGTAAGAGGGCCCATTATGATGTTCGTTTGTTGTTGTTGTTTTTCTTTTCTTGTTGTTGCTTTTTGTGCTAAGTAAAGATTAGTTTGGTGTTGGCTTTTGTTTAAATTTATTATCCTTGACCCAATTTGAAATATAAGTAGGTGAGAGCCTTTTAAAACACTGCAGTGCAGTAAACTAATAATGTACATATTTTTGGGGTCGGGTACAAAATGTCTTTTTTATTGTTATATTTAAGATTATTTTAATACCCTGCTTTGAGTTTTCTAAGATCTTAAGAAATAAAGACAAAACAATTTAAGTTAATATATGCAGTATATTAATCACGGTCCTGATTGCAATCAAAGGGGATTTGAATTAGTGTTTGAGCTTTTTAAACGCTAACTAAAATCCTAATTTACGGCTGCTGAGAACGGGTTATTAGCTAGTGTGTGTTGTAAAAATAAATTAATACATATGTATACATACATATATATACATATATATATATATATATATANTTTTCTCTCCAAACATTAAAAAAAAATTATAATATTAAAAAAACAAAAAACAAAAAAAACAAAAAACAAAAAAAAAACAAAAAAAAAAAAAAAAACAAAAAAAAACAACAGAATTTGGTTGCTTGAATGAAATATTGACAGTAAGTTGAAAGTCTTTGAAATACGCCCAAGCCGTTTACCGTCAATACCAGTTGAGTCTAGGCCATTTTTTGCGTTTGTTTCTTTGTTTTCTTTTTTAAATATCTTTTTTTTATCTGTTCTCCTCCACTATCTTGATCATATAAGATTTTTCTAAACACATTTTTTACTTGTACCTATTTTATACCTTGTAAAAAACATATAAAAAAAAAATTATATTTATAGAAACATAACACTATGTATACTTTTTTTTTAAAGAAACGAAAAAAAAATTATTGTAAAAAAATTTGTAAAAAAAAAAATAATAAAATAAAATAAAAAAACCCAACATATTTAGATATAAAAACAACCTATTTCCGAATATCAAATTTCAGCAATAAATATAATAATACCTCTATTAAACTATGATATAAATACGGTCAAGTTGGACTGAGTGGAAATTTATTTTTTTTTTCATACAAATTTATAAAACACGTCAGTTATAATTATCCTTCCATATGAAGAAAACAAATAGTATAAAAAAGACAACCCTTTATGACGTGTCTTATAGCTTTAATCAATATTTAAACTTTGATATATTTTTTGAAATAAAGTTTAATGTGTTCAGAAATTTTTATTTTAGAGCGTTGAAATTTTATAAGTAAGGTCCTTGCGTTTCAAAGATCACGACTTCAAGGCTTAATGAAGGTTACACATTTAAAAAAATAACCACTGCCACTGATAACTTGTGTTCCACAGTAAGTTCGATCACTTGATCCGTGTACAACTTGGTAGCGACAACATTTTTCATGACACTGATAGCTCTCATTGCATGATCGCACTGAGTATAAAATGTATGTTATTCAGAAATGCAAATAATATTTAACTAAACAAAGGAAAATGTTGGAATTGTTTTTTCAAACGAAAAACGCTAAATGATAATGCGTTTCAACGAAATAAATATTAAACAGCAACTGTATATTTATTTTCTGTAAAAAGAAATTAAGCAAAAATATGTTTTATTATTAATTCCTTATAACAGTATTTTTTCCTTTGCATTTAAATTACTTTTTCTCTATTTATTTTTCTTTGTTTAAACACGAGTTCGAATCCACGCAAAGGCGAGGATTTTTTCCCGGTGCCGGAGGAGTCCTCGAGACACCCAGCTCTGAATGGGTACTTAACTAGACAATAGTTAGCGGCTGGGTAATGCGTGGAACCCTTATAGCCGTGGCCTGTGACCGATCACTTGCTAACAAATCATCTCTCATGATCTGTGGACGCAATTATCTTCTGCATAGAAGAAGCGTCTGTATATCTAACAAAAGGTAAGATGAAGGCAGTGTATTAAGAATTTTATTAAAAAATTGTTTCGAAGAGTAAATATTTATGACTTTCCTCATTGTCAACACATTGAATATATTTTAATGAATTACAACCTATAATAAAAAAAAAAAAAAAACGTATGCTAATAAGTTGAGATTGAAATTAAAACTGATAATGAAATCATTACAGTGATTATTTTTTCCCATTTAACCTACGATCTATATGAGACAGTAATAAACATTACATTCATCTGCTTACATTCATATATATTCGTGAGTGGAGGAATTGGATGTTGGACGAGCTTACAGTGTGCAGTCCAAGAGACTTCATATTCCCTTTCACGATAAAACAAGCACGTTTCTTGTCTGTTACAACAACTGATATCTTTATTACAAAAACCACCAGTTCTAGCACATCTATCACACTGAAAAAAATATGTGTAAATGAATGTATCTATTGAATTATGCATTATATATGCATTAAAAGGCGTGTGATGCAAACACTGGAAATGAAAAATATCGGGTGCACCCTTTTCATATTTATAGTGAGACAGGATGGAACCAGAGTAGCGAAATACATCCGTTGCAAGATCAAACTAAAATAACGTCTAATGGTATTAGTAACAAAAAAATATAAAAATATCTATATTGATTGTAATTTGTATTTATACTCATTTATTACTTTAAAATCAGCAAACTATTTTAAAATATTACACAGACAATACACTTTTAGACATTTAAAAAGTTTTAAACTTACACAAGTTTACCATTCAGCATATATAAATGAAATGAACTAATGTTTGCCTTCTGCGAGATAAACAATGTTTTTAATTTGCGATTCCAATATATTTATATTTATGTATTCATATATATATATATATATTATATACATATATATGTATGTATATATATATATTCTCTGCATACATTAGTGGTTAAATTCTTGTAAAGACTTTAACGATTTATAACGATTAATTATTTGATAAGGTTAATCAACTAACCACTAATAAATGTATTGAAACTCAAAGAGTAAAAAAAAATTCGGTTGATAAATTAATATGAATTTCCAGAAGCTCGTACGAAATGTGACTTTAAACTAGATTCTACATGGATCTACTGACTTGATTGTTCAAAAATGTAAATAGTTTTATAGTGTCTTTTGAGAGAAATATTTGGCCTATCGTGCAATGATTCCTCAAAGCTTTGTTGGCCAATAAGCAAAATTTATTTTCTTGTAAATTTCATGTGCAATAATTAACTAAATTTGCTGTGCGGTGATTTTCAACCGCGTTGCATCTGTCCTAACCCTGCTGAAACGAACATTGCTACCCTGTTATTAAAACTTTGCCTACTTAGCACCTGCAAATCCAAAACATCAACTAGTGTATCAGAAAGTTCAGCTGAGACAAACTAAAGCAGAGTGACCGATTGTACAGATTAAGTAGTTACATTGTCAAGCTCATCAGTAAACAAAACAATGTAAATACAGATGTCTGTTTGCGTTGTTGGTTAAAAAATGTCACATAAAGAAAGCATTCTATTTTTCTGTTAATTTTTAACGATTACGTTTAATGAATGATATTTATGACACAATAAATATTATTATTTCGCGTTTATCAAAATTAACGATATCTTAATCAATATTTTTTCCAAAGTCTACGACTAAGTGTAAATTAATCATTAAAAGTCCTTATATATATATATATAAGGACTTTTAATNATATATATTTGTATGTGTGTGGGTGTGTGAGTGTTAAGTTTTACAAACACACACACACACAAAAAACCGTGATAATACAAATTTTCAAAAGAGAAATATTAAGTTAGTTACCTCTATATCTCCAATCATGACGTAAAACATGGTTGTAATCAGAACTGAATACATTGGCCAGTTCATTCTTCTAGATGATAAATTCGCTGTACTTCGTAAAGCCCTTGTTGATGTTTGTGTTTGCTGTAATAGAAAAAGTTCAAAGAAACAAAAAATATTTACTTTAAAATTATTGATAGTTAGGTACAATATAGTATATATTTTAGCAGGCTTTCAAGTAAACAATGAGTTAAATTTTGGATTATCTTTTAAAATATGTATTAAAACGATAAAGGTCCGGAAAGGAGTACATCTTTTAAACTTGGAATCTTGTTACAAAGTCGGCAGTCAACTCTATTCGCCTCATTGAAACTGATCCCTTAAGAAAGGGTACTTCATACAATTTTATGACCTACTTATTAAAAAGGTGTAACAATAAATTTATGTGAAGACTAAAATTCATCATAGGTCATGCGACCATTAGGCAACAGGTAGTAAAATCGATTACTGGACTGAATTTCTATGACATTTGTGAGATAACATTACGTTGCAGCATGCAAGAGTTTCCACATACTCCTGGTTTAGTATTAGTCCCAGGGGCTTTGTTCAAGGCAAATTGATTTCCCGTTAACTTGTTGCACATCACAAATAATTTACTTTCCTCCATACTTTCACAAGAATCACAAACAGTTGGGACAACTTCCAAATTATATAAATTAGTATGCTAAATTTAATAAAACATTCAGTTCGTATGCACATATGATATTAAATAAAATTAAAGTTCATAGGTGACATCAAGAAAAATAAATCAATCGTCTTAGATTTAGTAAATTGGAAACATCATATTATATAGTAAATACTTCTCAGTTTAAAAAAAAAGTTTAAAAAAAAAAAGCCATCACTTTTGTCAAATTTTGTTTTTTAGAAAATTGTGAGAACAATAAGATATTTCCTTTACAAACAACATTCCTTAGGCTAAATACTATTTTATGAAAATACAAAAATTTATACGATTTTTAGTATTTTTTCTTACGCTTTTAACTTGCTTGAAAATGTGCAGAATAAATCTAAAGCTGTCCTGGCGTTAGTCGTGTTAACTTAATTTTCTTTCTTGTATATATACCTACCGGCCATCTGTTACAAAGATTCGTACTCACACAGCGTCATTAGAGATGATCAATTGAAAAAAATACAGATTTTTTATTATTAGCAAGCGCTGTGATTTTAAAGTGCACTAATAGGTACACAACAAGGTACATTTTAAGCTTTGGGTGTATCCAGTTAACTTGTGTAAACTTCTGACATTTGAAAAAAAAATAAATTCACGAACTTATGTAAAATGATTCTACTCTTTTTACTACATCAAATATGATTGAGTCAAAAGGAGGCCGAATTCAGGCTCGTGTGCTAAAAATTAAAATCAAAATTGACTTACTTATAGAAAATTGTCAATATTCAAAATAAAAGCCAAAAATGGGTGTTGGCTTTGCAAAACAAGATCAAACAAAGTACATTTATCTTAAGACTTACAAATTATAAATAAGAATACTTTTTTAAACAACAGAAAGTAATTTAAATTGATTAGTTATGCATTGTAAAATTTAATTATAATTCGATAAACATTCAGTCAAGCTTTTTTTAAAAAAATATATTCGTGATAACATAAAATTCATTCCGGTTAAATATCAACCTGGTTTTTGTGTTCCAATTAATATAATTTAAATGCGAAAATGTATGTGCATACACATAATTGTATCTTTTAATTTCTAGTCTAAGTAGAGGCTTTTTAAAAATTGCACTGATTTAATTTCTAGATTTTCAAGATCAAACTATTGTAATTAAGCAATTATGCCTTCGTTTTTCAAGTTTATATTTATTTTGATTAATAAGAAATGAAATCATTGTTTAAATGTGACAGAAGTTTTGAAGTATATTGGGGCCGCCCATAAATGACGTCAAGCGATCTCGGCCGATTTTTTACCCCCTCCCCCTACGTCAAGCGTCGTCACAAAATCATAGACCCTCCCCTCCAAAAGTACCTCACAATACTTTTACACCCCCACCCCTTTAAAAAAAACAATAAAGAAAAACCAAAAAAACCCACTATTTTTTTTTTTAAAATAAAAATGTTTCAATCCACTTTTACGTATTTATTAAGTGTCGGTCTACAATCTACATTGTAATATTTTAAGACCCGTGACCCTACGTAAAAGACATTAAATTAATTTTAAGCCAGTGATTCTCAAACTTTTTTAAATCAGACGACCGCAAGATATTTTCCTGTTCATTAAGCACCATTGCATTTTTATCACATTTTGACATGATTTCCTCTGAACTGGTTTGATATCAAAATGAGCCCCTACACAGCTTAAAGCCCCTTAAGAATAAGTATTAATTCGGCTTGTTTTATATATTACATTTTTTAAAAAAATATCTTTAGTCGCCAGGGCATTGCAAGACAGCTAACGAACGAATGTCGAAAACTTTTTAATGTGATTAACCTTTGCGATTAAGCTCGCGAATGTGACAATTGATATCACAAGGCTCATTGCATTGTTGGTAGATGTAAAATATTTAGATACAAGATAATTCCTCAAATTAATTTTGATCTTCCAATGACAGTTTTTAAACGTATTTGATCTAAAAATTATCACATTGATATCACACCTCATGTTTTTCTAAAAAATTATTAGGTATACGCTGGAAGAGGAAAATGGCCTATACTGTACGAACCCTACATTTGTGCTGGAAAGTAGGGTGTCATCTTATGCGTCGCAAAATACGGTAATTCTTGTAAGTTGAGAACTGAAAAAATACTATGACATTATTAAACTACCCAATTGTTGAGTCCCTCAATAATAGGTTGATAACTTACATATTTTAGAACCGTTGGGGATAGGTGTTAGACCCAACAAACGTATTTTAATTCTGTTAGGGACGCTAAGTTAACTTTGGAGGGACAAAGAGTAAAGTTGGAGACGCTGGTGAAAGGTCGCCTACAGTTTATCAGGACGAAATGTGATATTTAGGCTAGCCATTTTTGTATGGATGATACATTGTTTTGGCTCAGACTAAGTCTGATAGTCGATGTTGAAGGGGGTCACCAAAAAGATACTGGGACTTAGGGTCTAACCAACCAGAAGAAAGTTGGCACAGGTACAACCAAAAACCATTAAGATCCTACCAATAGAATTGCTAGAAATGTAGGACAGACGCCGTCATGACATGGCCAGAGGTCCTTATATACTCTAACCAAACCTTAAGGCGTTCTCTCACTCTCAGAAGAACACAGATCACTCTTAGACCTAAGGTGATAGAACTGTGGGGAGTTGTGAGCCTAGCTGAAAAGTCTGTTTTCAGGTTTGAGTAGTTATAGTTAGAATAGTTCAAATGTATTGTGTATAGGTTAGGGTTAAATGCTTATCAGTCTTATATATGTATTGATGAAATTGTTGTATTTATAGTCAGTTAAGGCTTGTCGATATTATTGTTTTCAGCTAGTATAGTAAAGTTAGTACTAGTAGGTTAGAACTACTAAGTAACACTACAGAGGAGCAGACCAGGCAGAAGACGTTATGGTGTTGAGAGGAAGGGACAAGGTGGCCTTGCTTCACGTGTAAGAACCATTTAAAGAGGATCATCGCGTTGACCAACCCTAGCTGTCGCTCAGTGCAAGTGGCAATTGCGTGACCACGGACGGACGTCAGGGGAAGACATCGCCCGATCCAATAGGGAGACGATACGCTTGACTGCGGAGCGGTTGAAGCAGCGTCGATATGCGGCCCGTCAATGATCTACTCGACCCACCCCGCTGACCAGGGAAGTCGGGTCATGATCATAGATTTGTGTTAGTTAATTAGTTTGTCAGTGTACATATTGAGTATCTGTTTTTTTTTATTTGTTGTTAATTCTTTAGCATTAAATGTCATTCTCTGTTACATTCACAGATGCGTATTTTGAGTTATTCGTATAGTCTCATAGTTAATCTTTGTTAGTGTAAGTTATAGACCCAGTAGAGCATTACTATTTACTATTACTCCTACTCAGTAGGACAAGATGCAACAAGGAAAGAGTTCCTAACTATTAGTACAATCTAACCCTAGACAACTAGTCATAAAGGTGCTGGTGTCTATACCCCTATAGTCCCAGTTCCCAACACCAATAGTATCATTACTTTTTATTCCGAACCTCAGTAATTTTTTTTTTCAATTTTTATTTTATATTATATTTTTTAAATGCTTTTTAAAAAATCCCTCAATTGACAGGCATCCCGTAAGAAAGAGGTCGGCGAACAGGGGTAAATTATCTCGTATGTTGTGAAAGGGGTATTTTGTGTGTGTGTGTGGGGGGGTAATGCTGACTTATTTTGGACATATGACATCCACTCCACTCCACTAGATATAATAAAATACGTCATGTGCACGTTTACGCTTGGAACATATGCCCACTATTGAACCTATACCTTCCAGAAAATGCATTTGTTAAATGTGTCATCTATGTAAATTTATTATTTACGTATTATACGAAGACGCCTAAATCCACTCTACTTTCATTTATATTGACACGAGTGACAATAATACTAATCTGACTATATAAATATTTTTTTCTGTTATATTAAAAGGAAAGCCTTAAAAACTGAGTTCAAAAGAAAGTTATTTTATGCTCCTCTCGAATGGCGATGTCGAGAATTTGATGCATTCAATAAAGTTAATGAATACGTTTGACTAATTTTAAATGGACACATTTATCATTATATATAGGATGGTCACAGGCGTTTGACCAAAAAACAATCGAAACATTATATAAAACTTAAAACGTGTATAATTGTATTAAATAGATTCCCCTCACCCTCACCCACCCCCAAATGAATATTTCATGTCGTTTTGACTTAAAATATTTACATATAGTCATATTCAGATCATTTTTAGACATTGTCCTGTTTGTAAAACTCACCAGTTGCAGTTTCAAAAAGGGGGGGGGGAGGGGATAACCGACCAAACAAAAAATTTTGCAGACGCCTGCCTTTTCATCACAAACGCCTTGATGTCAACATCAAACGACGTAGGATAACAATTTCGAATGTTCTCTTGTGGATTCTCACACATAAGAATTATAATTATATTTAATTTTCGTGGCTGTTGGGATATCGACCGGCACTGTGAGAAGCACTGATTAAAAAATATTTATTACATAACTTTTTATTGACCAAATATTTCAGTGGAAGTTTTATTTAAAGTTCCCATTTCGATGTGACGTCACATATCTTCAACCCACTCCCCCCCACGTCGCGCATCGTCACTAAAGTGAGACCCCTCTTCCCCCCCCCCCCCCCCCCCCCNCCCCCCCCAGGTGCGTGACGTCATTTCTGGACGGCAACATTGTTACATTTATTCTTTACAACATTTACAATGACGCGACATTAAAAGCATTTTCCTTCATCACTGAGAGTTATGTTAACATTTATAATTAAATATTTAGATTTTGAAATTATCTCTCATCTCTTCTTATGTCATTATTGTACATTGACAAGCAGTTATATTGTGATTGAAATTTATTTTATGTGCTGAAAATTTTCATTTAAAAGTTCGAGGAATAAGATAAAAGGATTTTGAGAAAACTTTAAGTGCATCGCAAATTTCAGTTAGCTTGTCCCTGACATAATGAGCTTGTTTGTGTATGAAACAATGAAACTAAACAACTGGGTTAGATTTCTCTTTAGAAAAAAAAATTCTAACAGATGTTGATACTAACATGCTTGAACTCTAGTTATTATAACCAAATTTGTGGTTTTAAGCCTCTTTTGCAAACAATCTTCAATTGTATTTCAGTAGATATATTTCTCGTTCTCATTATAACCAACTTTTTGTCATGGTATCACAAAAGGCATAACGTAAAAAATGTATTTTTTCCTGATACACTTAGTACTAGATTTTTTTTAAAGCATTAACAGTCTGCCTTTTGTATTCTATGGTGAGCTGTTGACATTAAAATTGGACTATGTCGTCATCATTATTTCATGTAAGTGCCCCACCATCGGTGCGTTGTTTGATGTTTTTCTTTATTTAGAAATTATGAATTAAAAATTAATCAATACAAAAGTTGTTTACTATGTTATAAAAGGCACAGTGAAGTTTAAAATTTGGCATTTATTAAATCGAAAAAAAAAGATCCAAATGTTAAATATAATTCTATAATTTGTATCCTTATTTTCGAAATGTTTCGTTTAGATTCATCAAATTCGACAACAACAAAAGTAAGGAAATCTTTCAAGAATATAACGAAACACTTATTCATTGATTAAACTTATCATTATTTTGTTTATTGATTTGGAAAGCCATATTTTTTACTCTCCTGCCTGTTAATAACACTCTGCGTGGCGACAGTGGCACACATACCATAGATTTACTATTACGGGACTAAACTAAGCCATTTTGGAGATATTATTTGTATAGTCATTAGTTCATCTTAATCTATGCAACATTAATTTCTATGGGGGTTGATTAGGAAGACAGATAAGTTAAATGCGTATCATGCTATTGTTATTTCTTTTAAATCTCAAGGTCTATAGAACTTTTTAATTACTAATTTTCCTTTAACAGTGTTATAAGCGGCCATGTTGTTTACAAAATTGTAAATGTCAAAGCTATTACTGACTATCGAATAATTGCATAATAATTGAATTTCTTATTGGCATAAGAAATTTAAAACCAATTAGTCTGCAATCGTTTTTCTTAAAAGATCAACAATGACGTATCCATAATTATTTTTTCACAATTCGTTTGCTTTTCTTCTTTTCAACCATAACCCTGTTTTGCGACCAATTTTTTTTTTTTAACAAAACAAAGATCATAAATCTACAAATATTTTCATGCTACAAAAAAGACCAAGAAAGTAGTAATGGAAATTGAGTATGTAAAAACACAAATACAGTTCCTATTTCACACAAAATTAACCGTATTGTATATATTTATTATTAATATTGCATTAAGTTTTAGAATCCAAAACACTTTTTTTTTAAAAAGGCGCTAGATTCACATAAGTAACGTAATTGTCTTGATGAGATTAAAGTGTTGATTGATTTCAATAAACTCAAGCTGATCGATCATAGACACAAACATCAATTATCGCAATAGTAAATCTACGTATAATGGTGTTTTTCAACATTCATTGAGGTAGCCTACCTGTTTCGGATATAAATTTGAGTCATTAGCTTCATATTTTGAAATCAATATTTAATACCGCAGTAACTTAAGATTTTTTTTAAAGGTTTTTTTTTTATACACTCTGAAATAAGTCAGCCCTGTTTATTTTCATTATCTTTCAGTTGATTAAGCAAACATCCTAGAATGTTCTTTCGCGTTTTGATTTGTGTAATGTTCTTCCTTAATGTTAATGAAAAATATACCTCAGAATAATACATTTATGTTTACGTTGCTAACATAGTTCTAATCCTAAAAATGCAAACGGGAAGCTATCAAAACGAACTTTGAATTTAGCGTAATATACAAATCATTTACCAAAAGAAAATTGTACTCCACCATCAATCATGCCTCATTTTTCACAAATAAAATTTAAACACATAGATCTATAAATATTCTTTAAAAAAAAATAACTTTAAAAAACCTAAAGGTGACTTATTAAACTAATTGAAGGACTTTCGAATGTTTTTTATGTTCTTTTTTGATGACTTACATATATTAATTCTCAAAAAATTTTTGCACTGGTGTAATATACAATGTCACGAGTAATGATGTAATGCGATTTCATCTTTGTGATAAATTTGGTTTCACAAGCTTGATTCCTTTTAAAATCCTTTAATTAAATTCACAATCTTGTCGTGGGCTCGCAGTCCATTGTTCGATCCGGCAAAATAACAAATATATATTATATATATAATATATATATATATAACAAGTAAAAACAAAGTTTTTACTATAAAAGTTTTAAAAAAACTTTCAATGGGGAAGAAGTCGGCTGTCACGAGCCTGTGCTCCCGGAAAACCCCCTCAGCTCTCTCGCCCCCTAAAAAACCTAAAATCTGAGAAGCACCCCCCTCCCCGGAGCGGTCGCTTCTAGCAGCGGCCACCTTGGCGTCCAGGACACTAGGTCGAAAACACCTCCCACTAAGCTGACCTCCCAACGGAGGGGTTGGATTTTCCCTACTTCGACTCGTTATTACTTCAAATCCATCCCGGGAAATCTTACGAGTCTCAATAGTTTAGATCAACGTATTGATTACATTGATAACAAACAATTACAGACTGAAAGTGACTTAACTGCCAAATGCTCCAAAATTTGGGACGGGTGGGGGTAGGGGTGTGGTCACCAATTGTAGGAGTGAAGTCAGCAAACTCTTTGTGACGAAATTTATAGAGCCTGTCACTTGCACGGAAAGAACAACATAAACAAAGGGAAGCCACTATTGTCAGATCACATGACGGGTCATGTTTACTAATTAGGTATGCATCGCAGCACATGACCGGTCAAGGTTGCCTGATAGTGAGGCTGACCATCATTTGCCAATCAGGCAGAGGTGCATAAAATTACCCGTCATTTATAAAGGGTGACACACTGAAACGACACGCTCTCTTTCCATCCGCTCAAGTGTTTGCATAGTGTAGATTCTTATGTGAATTTAATTCACTGCACTACATCCATATCCATCCTTGTATTGTGAGAGCCGGCATTATTCTCGTTGACCAGATTATATTCTGGTTTCTGGGCACCCGCCTGTACAGGGAGATAACAAGAACTCCGGACAGCAATCCTACCCAACGAAGTGTCGGCATAATGGACAAAGAGCTGGACTCAACGCTATCCACGAGACTTAAATCCGACACCTACCTCACCTCTGCGATCGACAGGACCTGAGGACAACTCATCCTTACCAGCCTTACTCCTAAAGTAACGCTGACGCCAATCGCACTGGTTGATGCCTATGTCCACCATACACGTATAGAAGCCTGTCATTCACGCTTCAGTGATCACCAAGGTCAACTGGTCCATATGTGAAGCAGCCCACTGAACAGGAAGCTTGCAAAACTACCCGCCTCACGGAGCGGGGTGCAATGACCTGAAGCAACATACTGAACAAGGACCATGCAGAACCAACCACTTAATGGAGCGATCGCGACGACCTTGAATTTGAGTATTAACCCTATAATCACTTTTAAAATTGGCTCAGGAATAATGATGATGAAATTAGGTCAAATTGGAACTAGTGTCCGTTGCTGTAAATAATGTATAATAGATTATTGAAATTATTTTTACATTTCATCCTTTAGTTTGTTGATTGTCGTTTACGAGAGATGACTAAAGTATGTGCGTGTAGGCGAGAGGCGATCACTTAAAAAAACACACCCCTAGACGACTTGCCAAACAATATATACATCTTTGTCGCCACAATTAGTTAAAATATTTTTTTTCAGCCAAAATGTTGTTCTCTATCTTAAAATATATTTTTATTAACGCACTGCAGTTAACGTGAATACACTAAAAAATACCAAAAAATAAAATAAAATCTTACTGGTCAGGTAACAAATTAATATATGTGTAAACTAGATACTTTTGAAAACGCATAAAGCAAGAAAGCAAATTTCATATTTCATACAGATCTCTTTTTCTAACTCAAGCTATATTTGTTCAAACTTGCTAGCTGCACAATTTAAAATCTATTTTGGATTACCGATGCAGGATAAATAATGAATAATATCAAATGCACTCAGTACACTGCTAATAAATCTTTTATTGATTAGAACAAAGTGAATATAAACGATTCTGCTCAAAAGTTTAATGTTTGTATCGTGCGACTTTGGTTTCTAAGGGAAGCTATAGTTCAATATAAGCGCAACACCTTGCTTTTTATCTCTTTCAATCTTTTGTATTTCTCTCTTCCATGCCTTTGTACACTACCAGAGGCTTTTAGAAACAGAGCCATTAATTAAATGAAAGTAGTTTGTCGTGCTCCTAATTGCTTGAAACAGGTGTACACGAAGCCCGAGGTAGCAATCAACCGATCCTTTCACATTTTAATCCCCATCAGTTCAATCACACGAGGTCTCGACCCCATGGACGTTGTGACCCAACGAAGATTTTATTCCGGCCAATTGGACCCTTTCATCAATATAACTTAAAATTAATAGTTCACTAATTTTTTTATTATTAATTATTAATTTTTTATTAAAAAAAAACAACTCATATTTTTTTAAAAGTATTATATATATACACATCTATCTATATATATATATATATA
>MUZC01000649.1:157081-170072 GCA_002072015.1 Radix auricularia | reverse complement strand
AGAGAGAGAGAGAGAGAGAGAGAGAGAGATTGCATGATTATTTACAAATCTTTATTCCATGGTGAGGAGGATTGAACAATAACTTATGCACTGATATAACATACAATATTACAAGTCAACATTTCAATATTTATTAATGACCATAGTACATATGGTATTACAGGGTAGTACATCCTGAAGTTGTCACATACATAATTTTTTAGCTACTAATTCTGAGGAGTATGGCAAATTCAACAAGGAACTCGCCTTTTAAAAGTGAGATCGAACCAACGTAAAGCCACATTAAGAATGATGAATGGCAATCGTTTAAACGTTTTGCGATTATCTGGAGAGGAGATGGGCACGAAGCCCCAAGAGAGTCCTAATTAAAAGATTAGAATCATCTATGACCCAATGAATATGGGACATACACAGACACAATAAAAAAAGCAGATACATAGGAAAATACACACTTTTATGCCCCTTCTAATAGCATGGTTCTAATACACAAAAGAAGAGTAAAGTCCTCAAGATTAATACATCAGTAAATCGCCCATCATTCTTGAAGTGGAAACCCTTGATTAGGTGAACATATTTGTTTATCTGGGCAAAAATAGAAATGCCTGGAGGTCTCTCGTAGGTGGCATATGTCCTTTGAGAAATCGCAGACGCCAACGGTGATCGGTGGATGCAACTCATGAACGAGGATTATTAACTGAAATTAGAACGAGTATATACGGTAATTCTTATACATGTCTTATTTTAATACATCCTTTTTTTACTTAAAGTTTAAATTAAAGTATTTAATGTACCTGCACAAGTCATAACCTGATCGTGAAGGCTATAATTATTATTTTTAAACAAAGTGAGAAAAAAATCGTCTTAGTTTCTTTCCATAAATAACGTGAACCTATTTGTGACAAATTGTTCACACCCTTAAGTCGTCATAAAAACATAGATCGCTATCGATTTTTTTTTCTTCTAAAAGACGTCACAACACAGCCCCTCTTCTTTTAAATTTGCATTTTATATTTCAAATAGAAACAATTTAAAATTATTTTCTTAGTCCATTACGTATAAGGTACATTTGAAGGGTATTTAACTGTAACTACCATTGTATGAATTAACATTTAACAACAAAAAACAAATTTGAACATAATATTATTCATAGGAGTGTGTGTGTGTGCTGTGTATGAAAAAAGTGTGTGTTGGGGTATTTAACCCATAATATTATCATGGGGGAGGGGTTGCGTTGGAAAAAAAAACATGCTCTTAACATTAAATAAATGTTTGTTTGTAGATAAAACATACATATATGTAATACTAATACTTTAACAGCCGTTTCTCTTTCCTCAATCAAGAACAATCACACAGAGATTCTCGTTCTTCCCGAGAAGTATTCGTGAGTTGTTGTGTTTCCCATAGAAACCATGAATACAAACACATTATATACATATACAAGTCTAACAAAAATGCAGGACTAGATGGAAAATAATAAATATGTGTGAAAAGTCTTAAAATGTTTTTTAAAAAAATAGAATCCCTAAGTTATTTCATTAAAACAATGCATACTATTATACATAAAAGCTTCACCTGCTTCCCATGGTTCATGATGGCTGTGATTTTTTACCACGTTTTTCTTAGTTTGCTTTCTTGTCTGGATGTCTGGATGTCTTTCCGGGGCAAAAATTGAATTCCTTTTTTGAACCACTTCTGATCATCCAATTTTGATGAACTTTTGCATGCATACTTGATTCACATGACAATTTAATATTTCATTAATTATAGTACTCAATTCTACTTAATTATAGTAGAATTAAATTCTATTTTACATTTGAACTAAAAAGTAAAAAATAAAAATATTTAAAAAAAAGTTTTAAAGATACCACGTTTTGTGAACTAAAAAGTAGAAAATAAACTAAAAACGTGGGGCGCATTCGGCTGAAATTAAATGAAGTATCATATATAGACTGTGGAGGAATTTGAAACTGAAAAGTTTAATGTAATAGCATTAATAGACCAAATTTCAGCCGAATTCGCCCGACGTTTTTAGTTTATTTTCTTCTTTTTATTTCACAAAACGTGGTATCTTTAAAACTTTGTTAAAAATATTTTTATATAAAAAAATCATCTAAGGCGAAATGTTTTGTTTATTGGTTGCGTTAAAACTAAAAATGAAAGACTTGACCCAAATCCTAAATAAGAGTATGATGCGAACATTGTATTGCTAGAGCGTCAGTACTATGTATAAACAGATAATATTTATCATTGCATTGAAATATTTTATTTCCAACTGTCAAATGATTGTATAAATTGTGTTTAAAAGTCTTGTAAACTTATGGTCAATGGCCAGATGTGTCCCATTCGGGTCCTTATTACACAATTAGAATGTGTAATGTACCAGAACCTTTGTTTAACATATGTGTAATGCAAGCAAATAAAATAAATTATAAATCTCTAATTTGTATATCCATTATATTAACTCATGGTGTCTGATTGAGCAATTGATTGTTTGCATGCATAACAGTAAACATTTGAATCGATGTCTTACCAACTTCCTCGTTAGCTTTTAAGCTAAAATTTTGCAAGACTCGTGCCAATGATAAAAATGATGTATTAAAATTTCAGATTGATCTAAAGTTCGGTAGTTATTGAAGTTTTAGATTATTTTTTTCAAGGTGTCACGTTAATTTTTGATATACAATGTCGTGTTGCGTATTATATTAAGAGACACTTTTTAATTACTTTTTTGTTCCGTTGTGCCTTGCCTATTATATTGACGACACTTGCGTAAAATATACCTATCTGTAGATGTAGATGTTATTAATTGATAATCTGTTTCGCGGTGCTCAATGAGATAAACATTTTTTTATAAACCTCACCCGTGTTCAAATCGTGCTGCCCTTTAGGTGGCAGAAAGTTGATGGTTTTTTTTTTTAAAATTATTTTTACTATAAATGATGTATATATTTAAGATATAACTATAAAAAAAAATTTAATATCATGCGTTGCGTATTAACATGATCATTAATTTCATTATGCCTCGTATGTAAAGGATTTATAGCACACAACTTGTTTTTTACAGGTTTGTTTATTAAATCCATTTATATTCATTCGTTGTGTCTGATAGAGCTCCTTATTGCTTGTTGGCTTGCAGAATGAAAAAAATTGATCTTCTTTTAACCCACTTTCTCGTAAGCTAACATTCTGAACTTTCACAGGCAGGATCGTGCCGATGATAAATTTTTTTCGAGCGTACTGTAATAAAAGATTTGATTTTTTAAAATTAATTTTTTTATTCCTATGTATCTAGTTAACTTTTTAGATATATTATCTTGGCGTGTATTATATTGACATTACATTAAAAAATATATAGATTCGCGATCGTTGCGCATTTTATTAAACATATTTTACGATGCTTAACTATTTTCTTTAAATTTCCGGATTGTTTTGCGCTGCGTGTTATAATGAACATGCTTATAGTTATGCCTCGTAAATAAATGATTTATAGTCAAAAACTTATTTATTTCCGGATTTTGCAAAAGATGTATTTTTTAATGAAAAAAAAAACGAAATATAATATACTATTGGAATTGGGTAAATCTAAAGTTTAAAAACAATTTCTCAAAAACTTATATACTCTTTTTAAAATGTCATCATCAGTTTATATATGCGGCACATAGATTAAATGCATCGTAATGTAGCTGTGGCCCACAAACAAATGTCATATTTCTTACAGATCCGCGTAATTGGTAACACCTGCTGGCACACTGATAACTGTGAACGCAAGGGGTACCTGTCATTACGTATAAAAATAGTTAAATCAACAACAGGAATTTTAGAGGAAAAAAATTGATAATTTATTTTTGTTGGCAAGAATTACTAACCGGTGCCAAAAGACAAGATTTACTTTGCAATATCGTACTTTAAATATTTAATTTAAAAATATATTAATAGATTTTTGTCTTAAGAGCAAAAGTGTGTAATTTTTTCATGAAGCCGTTAAACTAAAACCAATAGAAATGTATGTTTACAAAGGAAATCTGTTTCAAATTTGTTTATTGCAAAAATAATTAGTTGGGGATTCTAATGTTTCCATTAGAAAAGTATAGGGCTTATTAGACACTGGCGACGCCCATCCTTTTGTTAGTGATTATTTGTTGGCTCGATCCCACGCCCCTCAGATTGTTACGCGAGCGCACTATTCGCTACCAAGCCGCTGCTAATATACATATAGCCAAAGAAACATCAATCCTTCTGCTTCATTTATATCATCAAAGATAGTAAAAAAATATGAAGTTTAAAGCAAAACCTAAATTGAATACATGTTTTATTTATTTATCTGCTGATTAAGCCTAGGTAGTAATAAATATTACATTAACCTGCTTACCTCGTGGACTTGCCGGCCAATGACCTCTGTTTTTTCGGACGTACTGACACATGGTACCCAACGAAAAGCTCTAATTAGTATGACGCCGATACATCCCGCACGTTTCTGATATGTCACAGCATCTCCGAAAATAGTTACAAGTGCCATTTATTGTACACATGGATCACACTGAGTTGAAGATTGAAAATAAATGCATCATTTAAACAATGTATGCAAGAGTTTACAAGGAAAAATGCTACAATACAAATTGTATTCTTTAGGACTTCAAATTAAACTTAATAAAAAATGTATATTTAAACAATATTTTTTTTTTAAAAAAAACGATTTTTTAGTCCATGGCACATCCTAGTGCAAGTGAAGTAACTTTGACAAGTGTAACAAGCCCCTGCTAACGAGCAATTGATTGTGTGGCTAGCACAATGCCCTGGGCGGCTTCCCAGTTCCTGATATTTATTGTACACAAAATGTCAACAAGGTAAGCAAGTGCAATTAATCAAGAAAGACTAAAGTAATGACCGAAATATTACAATTAAAAAAGAGTGAAAACAATTATCGTGTGCATTGTTATTCTTAGAATTATCTGTTCTTAATTACAAAGTTAATAGCAGCACATTGAATTAAAATATATATTACTAAGAGTCCAAAAAGTAAAAAAAAAAAAAAAAGGTATAAAAAATTGTTGGCTATTCCTGTAATCCAACTCGTTTTTAGAGTGTATACTGGCCATTTATAATAGAAATTATGTGATATTATGTAGGCTTGGTGACTGAAAAACGATGGTCTATAATATTTTTTTTTCTATTTGTGTTATTTGTTAAAATTAAATTTATAACTATTTCATTGCTCATACAAGTTTCTAAATTTGAATTAGCAAATAAGTTACCTCTATGTGTACAATCATGACGTAAAGCAGTGTTGTTATCTGTAGAGAAAACCGTGACCAGTTCATTCTCATAAAAGAATAATTGATTTTTGTGATGTTTCAGTATGTTCTGAAATAAATAAATCGGTAAAACTGTAACTAGTATAATATAAATATGCGTTAAATTTTAAACAGAAAACTACTGTAAGCATACATACAATAATAGAAATACTAGATTTCTTTTAACAATGACCTGCATTCATTGAGTATAAATATATATATATATATATAATTTTAATTTCTTTCAATTTTGTCAGTCACCCCAAAAAAAATTGTATATAGCAAACCGCTTAATTTTGATCCATATATGCATAATATAACAATAGTTTTTTTAGAATATAATAATCAATAGTCTAGAAGTCAAATCACAACAACAAATAACAGCAACTCATTTTCTCTTACTCTTTAAGCTTTAAAATGTAAAGATGCAGATCCCAAGCCCTCCAGGTAATAATCATAGCCAGAAAACCGTTTTCATTTTATAGATAATTTGTTTGCCATGTGTTACACTCAAAGTTTTGTACTCGTTCCAAGTTCTATAAAATAATTAACTAAAATAGTCTCATTTTTCCGTCTCAACTATAACTTTTTAAAAAAAAATTAAACGCTAAAATTTTTTGCTGAGGCGTATGGTTGTCGAAACCATTTAGCTGTGGTTATTTGGATATTTAAAAAGATTTTTAACATTCATCCGAACCTTGATTTAAGGTCATTATATTTATTTCAATTAATTGTATTGAGCGTTATGTTATTTTGTTAAAAAATAAAATCTGCTTTTAACTAGCATTTTTGCTTTCCGTACAACATGTCTGAGGATTTTACTTTGTTTTTCTTTCATAATGACATTGGGAGAGTACTCAACAACTTGTCAAAGTTTAAAGCTTCAACCCACAAGGGTTGTTGGAGATCTAATCGTGATTCAGTTTGTTATGTTAATAAAGGACAGGTTTACATGTAGGCCTTCGGAGCTAGTAAATGGTAATACAGTTATTCACATGTTACGATCTCTGGAAAGATAGTTAACGCTTTCTGAGATTTCGAAGCTTTTACCAACTGGGGTAGGTGAAAAATTAGTGATGAGTTAGTTTCTACGTAGCTAAAAAAAGAATTAATCATAACATTTCTAATACAAATTTAAACACAATTAGATCTACCAATAAATAATTTCTCAATTTGGTATTCAAGGGATATTTTTTTAGATTAGATGTAAATAACAAGTAATTTGAAGTAAAGAATGAACAAAAAAAGTTTAATCTCTACCAATTGTAGCTAAAGTTACAGAGTCAAACACATTTTCTTTAAAATGCCTTCTCCAACAGTTTACTTATTTTCAAACCTAAAAATAAAAACAACATAAGAAGAGAATGTTAACTGTTAAGATATTATCTAATGGAAACCAATAAAGTAAACTTTTTCGTGAAAAGTAAGATCGTTGTTTTTGTATATATATTAGTAAATCGTCAAATCGTCTGTATTACTTCGCTAGTATGATCGTAAAACTCATTTTCATCCCTCTGATATGTTTCAGGTGTCAATTTTAAGATAATATAAAGATGAAACCAGCTATTCACACTATTAGACTGATCTGACATTTTCTTCCCACGTAGAGCGTCATTGAAATTTCAATGTTTTCATATTTAGAATTTTAAGATCTAAGCAATGTAATTAAATACAAAAGATTCAAGATTCAATTTTTCAAAAATAAATATATACTGAATAGTAAGAACACATATGATTATTTCCGGTACACTTAACTGCAGCAATCTTTCCTAAAATAAATGATCCTTATAGCTATTATAAATGCTCCAGAGTTTCGGTCAAATATCTTGATGACTTGAAGTATTGTGTAAAAAAATATTTGAATTTTCAAAAAGGTTCTAAAGACTTTTAACATATTCACCTGCCCTCTTTAAAAACCTTATTTTAACTAGTTCTTTTTTTTTAAATATATATATTATGACTGCGGAAATTACCGATTAATTTCTAGATTAATTAGTAAATTATTTAATCGATTAAAATTATTTTAATTGATAAAATAGTGATTAAAAATAGAAAAAATGTTGTTTTTTTTTTTTAAATTCGATTAATTAATAAATAATTAATAATAGTTTTTAATTGTATTATTATTTTTTACGTACAAACTTCTACGTTAAGGGGATGCACAAAGAGTAAACTTTAAAATAACCTGTTTTATAAGGACAATGATATAAAAAACACATTGTTTTTAAATATCTAACAATGACAAAATTTAAATTAATTGAAATTATATTGAACTACTTATTTTTAAATACATGCCTTTCAATAGTACGTTTTTTAAATTTAATTAAATTAAAAACTTGGGTTATGGGCATTAAAAAAAAAAAGCAATAAAAGGGCTCAAAATATGAAGGAAAACGAAACAGTGAAAAAAGAGATTATGAGGTATTAGAAAAGTATCATAGCTTTCGAACCACTGGGAATAAAAATATGATCTTTATGTTTTTACTAATCATTAAACAATGTCAATACAGCTGTATTACTTTTATATTTATAAAATTAATGTGAAATTTTCATTCAAGTGCCTCAACTTTAATACGTTATTTAACGTGTTTTCAGTGCTAACTGTTTTAAAAATAACATAATGAACACAATATTTGTCTGTTTTTATTACTTCCCTTGAAATTTTCATTTTAATGACGTCACACATCTTTATTTTTAGTTTAATAATATTATCGATTAATTAATCGGTAATTTTTCAAAAAATAAATTAAATTTAACCGATAACAGCCCTAATATATATAGTTTTAAATTTTATTTTTAATATATATTTTTTAAAACTATTGTCATTTATATAAAAAATAATCATTGCTTTAGCTTGTTGAGAGCATTGCCTTGTTGTTTTTTTTTTTTTAAATTTTTTATTTAAAAATACATCAAACTAGTTAAGTCTTATCAAATCAGTTTGCTATTATTTTTATGCACATTTTCTTTAATAAGTAATCTAATGGTATACAAACAGCCTTTAATGTTTTTTATAAAAACCAGTTTTCTGCTCAACAATTATTATTAGTGTACAAAGTATTATATTGTGTTAACACTACATTCTGGGTGCTTAATTAAAAGTGTCAATTAGGAGCTCGAGGCACAATGTAATTAAATATTTTAGAAAACATCGAATAAGAATGTTTGTTGGCCCCTAATATTAAGAGCGTGTTGATATATGAAACAATAAAAGTGAAAAATTAGATAATTAGATTTTTTACCAAGAAATTGTATAATACTAAATGTTGTTCCTAGCATACTAGGCGCATGTTTACTAATAATTAAAACTACAAGTTCTGGTCTTTAGTCTCTGGGAAAACAACTTCAATCACATTCTTGTAATATCCATTTCTTGACCTCAAATACCATTGTTGTCAACTTAATGACTTTTTTTCAGAATTCAACTCTCGTTTTCAAGTCGATCTCATCGACTTTCAACCACACCCGGATGGTCAATACAATTTTAAAGATATATTAAGATCACCCTTAATGTTCGTAGATCTTAGAGCCCTGAAGAAAAAAAAAAGGCACAATAAGTATCATACAATTTTATAGACACATAAACGTTTCTTGGTGCCCCGATGATTCACATTCCAAAAATGGTATGGGAATGGCAAACAGTGTAGTAAGCAGGCTAATTGCTTACTGGTCTGACTTGGAGATCATTTATGGTTTGTACCACGACATAATAAGCCGAGGCAGTGTTGAAAGTGCTAAAAAGGACTTTAAAATATCTGAGAATAAGAGTGAGAGATTGCTAGTTATCCATCTCTGAATATCAGTGCTTTTCCTTCTAATAATAATAGATCACCGTACGAAGCTCTTTTCGGCTTCAGAACTTGAGTAGGCTTCACAAATCGGAACCTACCTGGCCATGTTTTACAAGGTGTGGAAAAATATATATTTATATATTTTATATATAAAAAATGTTTGCTTTTAAGAATTTAAAAAAATAAATTGTTATTTTTCATTTGGAACCATTCACATTGCTGAGATATTAGTATTCCTAAATATTTAGAAAATTAGCCCCAAGTTAACTTTTTTTGGCTTTAAATTTAAAATATTCTTTTATTGAAGATTAAAATTACATGCATAAAGAAATAATTTCTTTTAAGAAAAAAAAAAAAAAAAGAAAGAAAAGCTAAGCCTTACATTTTTTTCTGATTTCATATATTAGGACTTAACAATTTTAAAAATAGAAAATCGTTTAGTCTCTTAGACCTTGATTTCATGGCCGAATGTGGGTAAAGCATTTCATAAATGTAGAGCGAATAGGGTCAAACTGAGGTCCACAAACAAAAGGAGGTCTACGAATTGTACTTGGCCATTGACACCATTTTTGTGCACACTGATAACTTTCATTGCAACCACTCCCTGTAATTTCAACAAAAAAAAAATAAATTAGTAGCTAGATGAAAATAAGATACATTTAAATTGTGTTCTTAAATTCAAACATTTTTTTTTTGTATAAATAAAAAATGTATAAATCATTTTATATAACAACTCCAGAGTTCAATGTCTCGCATTGTCACACACCCGCACACACGCGCACAAGAGCGCACACGCGCACACACGCAAACACACACACACACACATATATATAAATATATATTTATTTATTTATTTATAGAAAAGTGATAGATCTATATTTTTTTTTGGTTTTTTTTTAAATTTTAGATTACATTAACATTACTATTTTTTTTTCTATAGCATAATAAACATTAGCTTATCTATATGCGTAATATGTATGTAAATTAATTTAAATACATTTTAAAGAGAAATAGGTACATTTTTATTTCTTTTATTTTTAAATTCATGAATAGAATTTTAAATATTGTCTATTCTTTCAGAATTAATAAAATTCATTATTTGTAATTGGCTTTTAAATTAAACTCCAACGGCTTAGCATATGCCACGACGTTGCTCATAAATATTGCAAAGAAAGGGGTTGAACAGACAAAAAACTACATCACAAAGAAATCAGAATAAAGTGAATTCACTTCGTGGATGGTTTTAACTGCCGACGCATTATTTTTCTGCAAACATTGTTCCCGGCGGTTAGCTACTTGTCACCCCCACACAGCAACACCCTAGGATGCTAAACTTAAACTTATAGCTAACCCGCGTCGTAGCATGCGCCACTAATGATTTAGTTACGGCTGAAGACATTTTGAAAAACACCGTTTTCCTCATGGTATGGGTTTGGGCAAATGACTGTGAGTGAATTAAAAAAAAGGAACTCTGGAGAGAGCAACATACAGTTGCTGCACACAACAAAAGTAATTGATGAGGAGAGTGTGTGGCTTCTTCTCTGTCCCTGACCACAACGGGAAGCACGAAGTTATCATTCCAATGTCAAGAATCAAAGCTCACAGTCGTGTTGCAAAGTCATGCAGGGTTACCAGCTCAATAAAATAATATTTATTGACCCATATAAGAACTATTAACACAATTTACAGACAAAACCCCATTTTACGAACCTATTTAACATAAAATGTTGATTTTGAAACAAACGTATATGAAGCATAATCCAAGCATTGTATCTAACAAATGTATCCATATGAGCATTTCTCTACTAAAATTCTTATATTCTGTAACGTTAGTTTTTTGTATGACATTAATCATCATTAACAGTGTTTAATTCCTCCTGGCTAAAGGCGGATTTTAAGCGATCCTCCAGAGCAATCACGAATGGCTGCATGCCACTAGTGGTCTTCAGCTTGGCAACAGTTAGCCATTTGGGGTCATTTTTACCTTGCGGGCACTGTATAGGCTGAATACGAATGTTGAACTTGGAGATTATAAGGCGGTTGTCTGTCCAGCATTCAGCACCGCACTTGGAATTGGTCACTTTTACGTACTGTATGTCCCTCTTCCTAACAATTACATAGGCAATAAGATGCTAGGGCATCCATATTTTCCGATTACGGGTAGCGAATCGGAAGATAGTGTTGGTGATTAGTAGTTCATGTTCAGCACAAGTCTGTAGGAAAAGAAGACTATTGCTGTTATATTGGCCCAAGCTATGGCGTTCAAGTATTCCCTCCCAGGCACAATTGTCCTTGCCAACGCTTGCCTTGAAGTCACCTAACAAGATGAGTTTGTCCTCTTTAGGAACGTCGGCAAAGAAAGTATGAAGTTCTTCTTAAAACTTTGCCTATCCTTCTTTTAGATTGGACATGATTGGGGCTTAGACACTGAAAATTGTGAGATGCTTCTTACCAGCTAACAGTGGGAGTTTCATGTCATGAGCCTGTCATTCACTCCCTTCGGTAGACCGGCCAGATTTCCGACAATGTATGTCCTCAACGCAAAGCCAACTCCTGCTTCACGACCCTCCTTGTTGTGTCTGCCACTCCAGAAGAATGTGTAGCCAGAGCCCTTTCCCAGAACTCTCCTTCGACCGCAAGCCTTGACTCGCTCAGGGCTGAGACTTCAAATTTTATGTCTGACGATTTCTTTACCAATCAATTGTTTTCTCCTCTGAGGTATATATGTATTGTCTCTGTCCAGGAAAATGCACACAATACATGCGCCCAATGTGAGTAGAACGATCCCCATTTTCTTCTTTTTGTTTCGACCGCTGGTTTACGGTCGCCGCAAGAAGCGTTGAGGTAGCTAGGAAAGGCTGGAGCATACACTGTTTAGGGCATCATTTCTAGCCTTTTCTTCATGCCATGGACTGAGTGCATTTCTAAATAGGGCTCTCATTCACTCATTGTGCTGCCAGACTTCACCTCTGCTCCTTGTCACTTAAGAACGACCCAATGCCATAATGTATTCCGGCTACGGCTCCCAGGGTATCCACACCCGCCGCTTCGTCGCTTGCCTGTTGCCACAGGACTTGGTGGGGGATAATGGAATGGATGACAAAAGTGACTTGCGCGATAACTTGGATTTAAGTGTGAAAGAGTTGCGCAGTTCGTCGTTCTTACTCTCTCGCCCGAGACCATCATAATAAAGAGGCAGGACAATGTCGAGAAGGCTAATCATGGAGACGGGTGCAGTGGATGAACATGATGTCCTGTGTGTCTTGTCATGCCCTTAACGTTCCACCACACATTGCTGAGACTCACCTTCTTGACCGTTGACAATCTTGTGGCTCCTTCGATCCGTAATTTAGTGTTATAATATCCACTTCAATACGTGATACATGTTATTTTTTGTTCTAAAAGAACACAATAATTGATTATTCTGTGCACTACCTTTCCTTTCAATTTGATTGGTCGGAGGGATCAGACAGCTTGTTAATTTCATGGTGTAAGGGATTGTTAAATCATGATAAGAATTAAATTTATATATGTTTTAGTTTTAGCTCCACAGACAAACAGACAGGAATAAATATTACATTAAACTACTTACATGGATATAGTTGATAACCCAATAAGAAATGAGCGTTGGACGCAGGGGATCATTTGTAATATGAGGTGAAACGACAACCTCCTTACAGTGTGGGATGTCATCCTCATCATCACATCTTGTACGGTAAGTCAAGCAAGTTTCTGATGTGTTACAACACCGACTGAGAGGGCTACACGGCAGTTCAGTTAAGGCACATTGACACTGACAATAAGATATACAATTTAATGCGTCTACTACAGTTACACACTGCATACATAGTATGGAAGTTAAACATTAAGTTGTTTGTTTAAGTGTGTGTGTATATATATATACATACA
>MUZC01000649.1:106506-133707 GCA_002072015.1 Radix auricularia | reverse complement strand
CATCACTGGATCCAAGATTTCCTATTGGGTAGGGAGCAAACTGTAATAATTAATGGTTCTAAATCTACACCAATAAAGGTTAACTCAGGAGTTCCACAAGGAACTGTCCTAGGTCCCTTACTATTTTTAATTTATATAAATGACTTACCCAACAATATCTCAACAGGAACTAAAGTTAGGTTATTTGCTGATGATTGTATAATCTATAGAACAATCAAGTCAGAACAAGATAGCAAAATTTTACAAAAAGACTTAGATGAATTAATAAAATGGGAAACTAACTGGAGTATGTCCTTCCACCCAGAAAAATGTCAACTGCTAAGAGTAACAAAGAAAAAGAAACAAATAAATTCAAAATATTTCATTCATGGAAAAGAACTAACCCAAACTAAAGATGCGAAATACTTAGGAGTCATAATAAATGAGAAACTATCTTGGAATCCCCATGTCAATGAAGTTATTAAAAAATCAAACAAAACCTTAGGCTTTATAAAAAGAAACTTTTACAAATGTAACAAAGATATAAAACTAAAATGCTATCTCACCCTGGTGAGACCTATACTAGAATATGCATCTTCAGTATGGGACCCATCCACCAAAGAAAATATTGATAAGTTAGAACAAATCCAAAAAAGAGCTGCCAGATTCATTACTGGAGAATATTCAAAACTGACAAGAGTAACACCATTAGTTAAATCATTAAACCTTGAAACACTAGAGGATAGAAGAACCAAGAGTAAATTAGTAATAATACATAAGACAATTAATTCTAATTTAGAAATACAACACAAAGATAACCTAATACAACCCTCAAATAGACATAAAGACAAAAACACCTTTCTTATTCCATATGCAAGAACAAACACATACAAGTTTTCTTTCTTTCCGTCCGGTATTCGGGCGTGGAATGGGTTGCCTGAAGAAACCAGGAAAGCCACCACTTTATCATCTTTTAAAACTCTAGTAAGAATACAGGACTAAACACAAACCATAGAAATACGTAGGACGCAATAATCTTCTGTACAGAAGGAGCGTCTGTAACATATAAGATAAGATAAGATAAGATAAGAGAAAACAAACATTGACATTAATTTAGCTTACACACTCAATTTACAATCTGGTCGTTATATTTGAAATATTTTTTTAAATATTTAATTAAATTTTATTGCAAAAAAATAATGTCAAAATGTATTCGTTTATATTTGTAATATTTAATTGTTTAGCAATTAATCTCTGATTTTTGAAACCCTAATATATTCCGGCTGCGGAGAATTAACGATCAATATCTCGATTAAAAGTTAAGAAATTTTAACGGTTAAATTAGTTTTTATGTTTGATCCAACTATCAATTAAAAATCATTTCAACTCGAAATGTAAACAATATAATTATTTTTTAAAATTAGCCTCTCTTATTTATTATTTCCAAATGATTACTAGATCATTTTAATTTAAACTATTGACTAATGGAAATGTTCATAAATTTTATAAAGTTTGCCTAACATGGTTCTAACACTTCACCTAATTATCAAGCTAATTTAAAATGCTAATTAAAATTGAATCTAAATCAGAGACAGAAAACGACGACAGAATATTGATGAATTATAGCGTTTCAAAATTGACATGAAAGTTCCTTAAAATATGAACCCTCTACAATGGTGAAAAATTAATGAACACCGATATCCGATAATGTCATTCATTTCCGATAACATTTTGCAGGCTTGTCCATACGAATAATTTTCCAATTGGATTATCATGGGAAACGTCCCATGGGATGGGATGGGACAGAAATATATGTCCCATGGCCAATGACTAGTCTGCCGTATTGAGCATTAGAGTTACCAGAATTGCATGTAAATAACTGTTCAGCTGGTCTGGTTATATTGTAAATTAGACCTGTTTACCACTTAAACTAAAATTGGCTACGCAATTGTCTTTATGTGTAATTTTGTTAAAATGTGACAAATAAAGGAGATATTGCAATGTTGTTTAGATTTTCAATAAAACATTTAATAATTGTAACTTATGGCACATACATTTTAATTTTTTGCCATTATCGAAATTAACAATTAATTAAGCATCAATGTTTCATAAGTTATCGATGCAATTTAAATTACTCATTAAAAGCCTTAATATGTATATCTGGAAGCTTTTCAAGATACAGAGAATTGTTTCCCAAAGCTGGAATTCGTTAACAATGTTATTTATATCTATATGCCTGATCGTTGCTAATTTGAGACGTGTTCTCCTTGTTTCTGAAAAAATCAAACGTTGTTCAAATATTCTAATATATTGCATGTAACGTGTACAAATTACGTATATCAATTTATATGTCCTACTAATGCAGGAAAACGATTTACTCATCAAACAGCGCAAGTTTTAGAGGTTTCCTGTTTTTATATAGTGAGAAATGTGTATCTAGGCTACTTTAACCGTAACATATCTTTTAAACAAATAATTTATAATATAATTAAATTTTATCTAAAATGTGTACAAATGTAATAAAATGCCCATGTTGCAATTTAATTGCATAATTACTGTTATTTAATTAATAAAGGGATAAAAATATATTATTATTTTTTTTTTACATTAATTGAATAATCATTTTTAAAACTACGATGGCTAACGGATAGTCGGGTGGGACTAATCAAAATTTCATATAGATGAACATAAATTGAGTTTAAAATACCACATGAAATTGAAATTTTAATCTTATAATTTGAGGCAAAGGAATCTGTTTGATGCTCGTTATCTAATCATTTAAAAAATACGTAACAACGCCCTTCAAAGACACTATTGTATGATGCACAAAAATTAACTAAATCTAAAATTGTTATCAATGACCTTTGTTGTGTATAGCGATGATTTTACAGGTCATTTGTAATCGCGTTCCAGATAAAAGTTACAAGTAAATATGCAATTGGTGCAGGTGGTTAGTAATAATTTTTAATTATGTTTCCAGACAATAGATACGACATAGGCAATTTTTACAAAAAAATAATTAAAGTTCTAAAAAACACACACACACACACATAATTACGCTGTTTAGTTTCGTTCGTGTTAATATATTATCTATTTACTAATCTATAAGCCTGATTACAGTTTCACTTAAATTGTTTTCATAATATTTAGGTAAACAATACAGTCACAGTATGAGATTGTGCTTGAAAGGTATACATTGAGTGTAGAGCAAAATTGCAAAAATAATGTGTATCATAGTTCTGACGTTCACACAGTTGTTTATTTTATAATGTGTATCATAGTTCTGACGTTCACACAGTTGTTTATTAATGTGTATCATAGTTCTGACGTTCACACAGTTGTTTATTTTATAATGTGTATCATAGTTCTGACGTTCACACAGTTGTTTATTTCATAATGTGTATCATAGTTCTGACGTTCACACAGTTGTTTATTTTATAATGTGTATCATAGTTCTGACGTTCACACAGTTGTTTATTTTAGTGGAAATTCAAAAAGACTCGTTGTTAATTAGTTTTAACATGGGATGTTTTAATTACGTTTCAGTTCAGCAAGGTTCCAATCATAGAGAATTAAAATGTTATTAAATTTGCTTGAAGAGAAAGATATATTGTTAATCCTATTGTTTTTTTCCAGTGATGATAGCAAAAAGAAAAAAAAATCATGTTAAGCCTGGTACCTATTGGAATTCAGGACGTGTTAGCGCATTTTCGTATTATGTATCAGTACTTATGTTAGATATCAGAATTATGTAGTTATCAGTAATTGTGTTTAGATTTTAGACATATTTTTATGAATTTTCTTGTGTAATGAATATACCTGACATTTTTTTTATTTAAATGTCATTTCTTTACATTTAAAAAAAAAAATATTATTTTCTCTTTAATCCAACTACAAGTCACCACAAATGATGACGTAAAACTCTCTAAACTTTTACACATATTCTAATGACGTCAACTAAAAAAAAACAACTAATTATTTTGCACCCTTTCGTAACACTCTTCAATACTTGAAGAATTGTGTATTTGACTTTCGGCAATGGCGGCCGTTCCTTGCGCTAGTGTTACCTCTCGATTCGAAATATTTTTTGGTAGTTTTAAAGGGGTTTTTAAACGGATCGAGTAGCTGAGTGTTGATGCACAAATGGCAGGTAAGGACATACAAAAAACATATATACATCATGGGTCTAGGACTTATGGATGCTGTGATCAAGGGTGATGACAGACGGACGGACGGACGGACGGACAAAACGGGTGCAATAGCGATTTCGACATCTCGAAAATGCGCTAAAAATTCTGGCTCAGTGTTTTTAAAAGAAGACATTAATTTACATATTAAAAACAAACATACTAATAATTAACCCTATATAGCATTTAAAAAAATTGAACAATATAAAACAAACTAAAATACTGGGTTAGTTCTTTGAAATTTTAAATGCCAGCTTAAATAATGCATGAATTAAAATAAATATTTAAAATAACAAAAGATAAATCTTAAAACAATGACGCAAACGCTAAATTTAAATCGAAAAAAGATACAACAAACAAAAAATTACCTAAAGATACTTGACACTGAATTTCACTTGACGGTCTTCCACAAACCGAAAAACTTGATGTCAATACATGAGAGGAAGCTGTGTTAGTGAAATAAGGCGAGGGCACCGAATAACTGATGACGTCATCACCACTTATCAATGTTTTGTCGTCCAATGTTACCGATATGTGGCAAGGCGAAGGCGAGTTAAGACAGCGGAACTTGAACACAGATGAACTTGTCACATTTATCGGACACGTTATGTTGGCCCCGTCCATCGTGAACTCCGATGTTACAGAGCCAAAATCTACGAAACATAAGTGTTTACAAACAAACATTAGTTCATGAAGAAGTGTAAAACCATTGTTTTCTCCGTACATACATGTATTCCCTCTTTGAGTCTTTTTATCAAACTCATTACAGCAAATGTGCATCTGTCCGTCCTAAAGGGACGATGGCGTTGACTCCTGCTCCTCTTATCCTATTCCGTTTCTCCTGGCTCTTCTCTCGTCACTCCCAGCTGTGAGGGTAGCTTCAATTACTTGAATGCATCCACAGGCTTTTGATTACTAGTGCTTATATAAAATGTCAGTTTTTCAGTATTTTAAAAGAGAAATAATATGTTATATAAACTATTCATTTACCGTAGATGTTTGGTAATCTTAGCACGTTACTTTCCAAAAAGTTTGTTCCAGATGTGTTTGTCCATCTCACACGTATATCTGCACCACTCTCCATTACATCTGCCGTCCTGTTTAGTACAACCTGATACATGGAACCAACATTGGACGCACAGTAACAGAGGCTGGTTATCGAACTGTTACATGTTGTCAACTGTGTTGTACACATCTAAACAATAACAAAAAAATACATATGTATTTAAATATTGAAAATATACATTTATAGCCTATACATGCTTTAAAAAAAACTAACATTGGAAACAATATAATTTAAATCATTTTCTAATTTGAGAGTACTTATTAGTTTAATTTCAGCGTGTGTATGTGCGCCCATGTGTGTGCGTGTGTGTGTGTGCGTGTCAGTGTGTGTTTTTGCGTGTGTATGTCTGTGTATGTGTGTGTGTGTTTGTGTTTAAAACTATTGTATTGAATTTCAATGTTTCTGGGTCAATTCCCTTACAAGTAAAACTTACCGATTGATAACTCGCTGTGTCTAGCTGCCTGATCTGGAAATCCACCAGATTTGACAAATATGACATGGAAGCATCAAGAGAAAGTAAACAAATATAATTGTCCGTATCAGCTATCAAACCTTTGGAGCATTTCGTGACTGGTGTTGATAATGATAAGTGAAGATATTGGCCCTCACATAAGACACCTTAAACAAACCAAATTGTGCATTTAGCATTTGGTTAAAACATATATATATATGCGTGCAACATGATATCATTTTCTTTTTAAGAAGATCATTTATCTAATTATTGTTAACTTCTCTAATGCTGAGATTACCTTTTATACAAGACGATAGAATGATGTATGTGACAGCAACAAACAGTAAACAACTATTGCGTGCAGTTGTTGAATTCATCTTGTCTGTCTCTGGTGATGTAAAATTTGTACTTATATAAATATATATACAAATATATATATATGTATATATAGTTTATTTAAAGTAGCAATATTGTTTTGCTAGTAAAGTTTTCTTATGAATTCATTATTTAAGAGTCTAGTAAGCGTGTTTTAATGCAATCGAATTGGATGCTAGTTTTGAAATATATGCAAGAAAATAGTATTCAAATATATGAGTTTAAAACAAATTTTATCATATGGTTAAAAATGCAGCTTAAAAAATAAATTTTAAGACATAAAGAATGTTAAAACACTGTTGTATGCATGTTATTACATATATCATTTATTAAATTTTAATTTTTCATTCAATAACTATCGTGTAGTCTGGATAAATTAGAATAAAATCACACATTAACAAACACACACAGTCACTTCCTATTTCAATCTATTTAAAGAAGTCACACTATGGCTGTACACACAGAAAGTTATGTAGGTAAGAAATCGAATTAAAGTCAAAGATCAATAATCGATATTGAATAATGGAAGATCACATTTTAAATAGACTTCAGATTAAAATATATTTTGCAAATATATAATAAATATTTTAGAAATCAGTTCACACTTAAACAATAATTATATGCACAATGAGATCAAAATGAGACGGACACAGATAATAACAATGTATTAATGAGTTTTAAAAGCGTTAAAATGAAATCACGCCTACCTACCAAACAGTAGAATGCTATTTAAATATGGAAGATCAAACGGGTTTCCCCTCTACGTATTACTGGTATACTTTATGCTGGAAATTACCTTTATTTAATATCTATATAGAATGTACAGTCGAAGGATTGATGTTACACTCGTATACTTCTATTCATTCGATGTTTATTTTTATTTGTCCCTAGATATCTATGTATATGCACACGTATTAGTGCATTAAGCTTTAAACGTATTTAGTAAAACAATAGTGTTAGCAAGTATTAGAATACTAAATTAATATATATAAACACCCAGTGGTGTGGTTCTGTATGTTTGTAACGTAACGTAACGCTCAAGCGATGTACGACAGTCTACAGCAGTTAGTTTAGTTATAAAATCGTGTTTTGATGAGCGCTGTAAAAATATTTAATATGATGACGTCATTGTTTGGTGTGCATCGGTACGCAAAATACAACCCCTATTATTATTATTAAATAAATACTTTGCGTACATTTCATAAAGTTTAATAATTCGTATTTACTAAAAAAGGACAAGTTAGTTGGTCTTTAAAAAAAAGGTTGGCGCCCTAGGCGCCCAAAAAAAGGGGGCGCCGCTGGCGCCACGGCCCCCGGCACAATCTATTATTATTAAAAAAATACTTTGCGTACATTTCATAAAGTTTAATAATTCGTATTTATCAAAAAAGGACAAGTTAGTTGGTCTTTAAAAAAAAGGTTGGCGCCTGTCACAATCTAGTAAATATATATAACATATGTAACGCACATCGCATGTTGGTACGTTTTTCCACTTTATAGACACATACTTTTCTAATAACAATGTCTATCAGGGCTCCTTGTTTAGTGTTACTAATGGTAAACTACCATCCTAATATTTAAATACTAATTGTCTAAGGTAATACATATAAGTAATAAATAACGCTTACACCTCAGCATAACTACACAGAGATACAGAAAATGTGTAACACACACACACACACATACATATATATACACAGGAATATCTTAAGAAATAAACATACGAACTGAAAAGTCTATACGTGAACGTTATCATTATTAAGCCCCAACTTCCCTCATGGGATGGGCGTGACTAAAGGGACTGGATGGACTTCTAGTCTCCGGTCAGCCAATCATACATCGTGCTCGCTGTCAGTCAGTGGTAGTTCTCTCTCCTGCTTGGTCAGCATTTGCTGTGTGCGCTGAGTGATAGCTAGGGTTGGTAACAGCGATGACCGTCTCAGCAATGGTTCTCAAGTATGGGGGAAGGCCACCTCGTCCCTTCCTCTCAAAACCAGAACGTCTTCTCAGCAATGGTCTGGCCTTCTACTTCTACTATGTTAGCTTAGTAATCTCCTGGTCTTGCCTACTAGTTTTAGCTGAAAACAATAATATGGAACAAGCCTTAACTAACTATCAATATTTACCTTAACAGTATACGCACTACATTTTAACTATTCTAATTCTAGGTACTCAATCCTTAAACTTATATTCAGTTGGGCTCAAACTCTAATCACCAGCCAACACCTCTGACCTGGTGCACTGCATATCTTTTGAGAGAGAGAAACAAAGAGCGCGCTGAGTAGTTTGGGTCCAGTATTTAAGGATCCCTGGCCACGCGTGGGTCAGCGGACCGTTCTCATTTGATCGGTCAGTCGGCATGTACCAACTTAGTTGGCAACTGATTAGCACCCGCTCAGATGCATGCATGCCTGCGAGAATGTATGGCCAACTTCCACGTGCTAACCTATTTCTATAAAATTTTAAAATTAAAATTCTATAAAATTTTCCATGTTCAATCTTGACACTTTGTTCATTTAAAGGAGGCATCCCTGTTGCGTAGATGGACCTACCCCTACCCACAACGGTTCTAAATTAGTACTTGTTCTAAAATTGAGGTGGGGAGGAACTCAACACTCCTGTCACCCAGAATCGTATGTAATTTTACATTTTTGAAATAATTAATCCCATATACTTTTTTTTTCTTAATTAAATAATACCAAGTATTTTTTTTTTAAACACGCAATATAGGAAACTGTAAGCTGTAGGTACCAAATTTGAATTATTTATTTTAATACTCTAAATGATCACTAATTTAAGTAATGGTATGGTGGCAGTGCGCTGGACTGCCAAACCGCTGCAAGAGCTCGAGTCACGGGTTCAAGCCGAGGTAGTTGCAAGGCGCCCGGGGCATTGTGCTAACCACACAATCCCCTGCTCATTAGTGGTCAATGAAACTTGTGAACGCTATTTCACTTGCACCCATAGGCCTTCATGGTGTGAAAGTGGTTAAGAAGTTAAGATGGTGGCATTGGTAATATAATTGCAGACTGGCTTACCAGCAGGAATTGTTTGACAGTGACACTTACCCGTGAACTATTTGACCTGCACTGACATGGTATCGGAAGGTATTTATTTTATTTTTTTCCTTTATTGTGCATATTGACTAAAAAATATATGTATTCTATTTGGTTAGTGTTAAAGGTTTCAAATATAAGCTCATAATTATGTTTTTCAACTTTTCTTGATAACTTATGCAGATCTGCTGCTGATGGTCCACGGGCAGCACAGGTCCAAGGACCACCACTTTGAGAAGCAGTGATCTACATCTAAGGTGAATTTTAAAATTTGTTTTTATATATAAATAATTTGCGTATGCCATATACGGCTGAAGGAAATAAACCATTATGTGAGTTTTTTTTAGATTATCTTAGAATACCGCAGAGGTTTAAAAGCATACAATGCTTTATTCATTTACCAAAACATTTGATTTTTTCATGGTGTCAGAGGCTTTTCTTATTTTTCCATAAAACTTATTCAGAGCATTCTATAGTTGACACTCTTTCAGATAGACAGGATTACTAACAAAGAAATCATCAACTTCAAATATCCGTTCCTTTCTTCGTGGCCTTCAACTTTTGTAAACAAAATGCTTTTGGTGTAGTATTGATAACTGACGTCATCTCATTCATTACCCATTTGACGATTATCGGTTTACAATAAAAAAAAAGTTTTTTTTTTTCTTAGTTAAAGAGAAAATGTCATGTGTGACAAATATATTGATTACACCTATATTCAATTCAAGGAACTGTATTCAATTGAGAGGTAACTGTGTTTTAAGCGAGCAGTAATCACTTTCAGGCAAGGAATGAGCTTATAGCTGGTCAATGAAATGTGCGTTTCTTGCGTTATTTATTTATTTTTTTTCTTCTATTATTAATTTCATTTTTACGACTACATGTTTGAACCTTTTTATTTATTGCGTAATTTTAATTCAGTTCATTATTTGTATTTAGTGTGATCCAAATGATAAAATCAGTCCACGCAGAAATAAATTGTTGACACTGAGTAAACAGTGGAAATAGCAATACCAAAAAAAACAAAACAACATATACATATATTCTATGTGTGGTCATTCATAACTACTAACTCAGACAATTCTCATTTAGTTTTTAAAAAAACCTGACTTAATGCTTATCATATGTCAAACTGGATAACCCAATAAAATTTTTCCTTTATATAAATTCTCTTTTAACATTCCCCTGGGGCATTTCTTGACCTTTACTTGACTTTTAACAAGTATAATGGCTTTCACACAAATGGAGACAAGTGAAAACAATAGAAATTAAGACACGTTTAGCAAACACACATTAAAAAACGCGCGAAAGATCTTAAAAACATAACAACAATTTAACATAAAGTAAAAACAAAACAAATAAAAATTAAAAAAAAAAAACTATTCGAAATTAATTTGTTTCAAGTTATTTGAAGATCAAATCATATGAATTAATTCGAAAAGATCTTAACCTTTTATTGACTTATCGAAAAAAAATTGTTGGTTGTGTAGTTTACCGCACACTCACACAAAAAGTATATTTGTGTATTTCGTTAAAAAACACATTATCATACACGTCTTAAAATTCCAGTAGTAACAAAAACCGGATACTTCTTTTAAGAACATTGAATCTCAAGCAAGAAATTAATTTACATTTTTACAATTATATTCTTTAATTTACATTATCAAATCTGATTTTTTCGTCTGTTTCGTTTTGCGAAAGATTTCAACGTGTGGATGGGTTGTTGCAAATTTAGAAATAACAAATATATTAAAAACCGATCCCTATTTTACGTCATTGAGTATCAGGTCCAAATGTGTTTCTAACACCTGAAAGGAAGTTTAGTTAAAGGATTCGGAAATACCGCTTGCGTCAAGTTTGGAAATTTTGGAGACATTAATAGCACAGAATATTGGCCACAATGACGCACTTGATATATATCGATTGAGATTCGTGTACTATTTCTTATTTGGTAGAACACATGGGGACTGGGGAGATAGGGGGGGGGGCGGAAGGCCTTATAAAATATCTTCAATTCAACCATGAGTTGTTTAAAATTAAAATAAAAACAAAAATATCAACTTTTGTCGATTTTTGAAATTTTGCAGAAACATTAATTATTTTGATATAGAGGGACTAGTTCACGACTTTTAAATTTAACTTTGAAAGATCAAATTTGTATAATATATTTATTGTAAAGACATTTTTTTTTCACTGCGCCCTCAATATTTGGTACACTTTAAATTTGTCTTACAGAATATATTTCCAAAGAGACCCTCTTTAAGTGAAATATAAAGTTCTTATTGTGATTACTTGTTGTTAAATAATAATGAATTATTTGGAATATAGCGAATGTTGATAATTCTTTTTTTTTTTCTTTTAATTAAAATAATGGAATCTCAATTAGATACACAATATTTAAGCGTAAGGTAAAGACATTTGTCTTGTCTTAACTTATATTACAGAGGCTTTTGAAACACAGAGGGGCGTTCTACGTGCTGATAAGAACGTCCTGGCAAGTGAAAATAGTTCAAAAATTATATCTATGAGGGACAATGCAATTCCCAAATACCTTAGTTTCCAAAACTAGTGCCAAGTATCAAAAGAGAACAATGATCCTCGATTACATTGCCGCTCGACCACTGTGCCAAGAATGTCAAATTGTTTGTTTTCGAAAAAAAAAAGATTGGGTCTAAATTTATACTATTTATATAGCTTTGGGAATCGAAACAAATATTTTAATTATTTAGCCTTAAGGGCTGGAGATGAGCTGTTAAAACAGTAAGATATAGATTAAATTAATTTTTAAAAGAATGTCATTACAATGCGAAAGAACTGTACACTTTGTGAATGAATCAAAAGACAACGCAAAAAACTATAAAAAAAAATATCTACATAAATATTTATAGTAGGGCTGTTATCGATTAAAATACGTTTCATCATTAACTTTTGAAAAATTACCGATTAATTAATCGATAATTTTGTTAAAGATAAAAATAAAGAATATGACGTCATTATACTATAAAATTTCAAGGGAAGTAATAGAAACAGGCAATTTGTATTTACATTAAGTTATTTTTAAAACTGGTAGCACTGTAAACAGTTAAAATGACGTATTAAAGTTGAGGCACTTGAATGAAAATTTCAAATTAATTTTACAAATATAAAAGTAATACAGCTATATAGAAATTGTTTGATGATTAGTAAAAACATAAAGATCATCTTTTTATCCCAAGTGGTTCGAAAGTTATGATTTTTTTCTAAGACCTCATAATCACTTTTTTCCCTATTTCGTTTTCCTACATATTTTGTGTGTTTTTATTGCATTTTTTAAAATACCCACAACCTAAGCATTTAATTTAATTTAAAAGACGTACTATTGTTAGGAGATATATTAAAAAATAAGTAGTTCAATATAATGTGAATGAATTTAAAATTTGTTATTGTTAAATAATTAAAAACATTTTTTATATCATTGTCCTTATAAAACAGGTTATTTTAAAGTTTACTCTTTCTGAATTCCCTTAACGGAGAAGTTTGTACATAAAATAATAATAATAAAATAAAAACTATTATAAATTATTTATTAATACATCGATTTTTAAAAAATACATTTCTTTAATTTTAATCACTATTTTATCGATTACACTAATTTTAATCGATAAATAATTTACCGATTAATCGAGAAATTAATCGGTAATTTCTGCAGCCCTAATTTATAGTATTACCTCTCTAAGTAAAACTCACAGGCACCCAAAAAAATATACTTGCGGTGTTTTCGAATTAGAGAAAATGACGGATAAGGCAAAGATTAATCATAGATCGTGTTGCTATTAAAGTGGGAGTGGTGAACAACAATTCCAAAGAGAAGAATTGATAGGAAAGACAGACGGTACTGTAATTTTATATGAAAGATAGCAAAATAGCCTTTGACATACCGTCACCACTAAGGAACCACTCCACCCCTACACACTTTACATTTTCCATAAATGGCTGGGGGATTAAGAGTTTTTTTGTTTTTTTTAAAGAGTCACATGCACCAAGGGATGTAGATTAGTTACCCTTCTTCAAGAAACACCCTATTTATGTCAAGAGGATTGTTGGTATCAAGATTTAAGTTTACGTTACCCTAAGGAATTCTTGTCCTGAAATATTACCCAAGAAATTAACCCAAACACCTTGAAAATTCTTTAAATTCATTGAAGCTACAGAACATGCATATAAACATGCGTTTTTAGAAACAAACATATATAAATACATACGTTCATACACATATATATATAAATAAATACATACATACAGGCTTACATACTTTGCGAACACATCCATATATACGTTTTAGTGAAGCAAGTAAGTCTAACAAATTCATTTTATAAGCCTTCGTCAGATTCTAATACACCGACTGGTCGACCATCCTATATACCCGTCAGCTTTTGTCTCTGATTTCTAACCCCTCGAAAAAGTTTTGTTTTGAACAATACTTATCCAGCATTATATACCCTAGCCATTTATTTCCTAATACAAGTTTTTACGTATACATTTTTCTTGACTTTGTCTTACAATGCTTAAACAAATTATGTCCTTGTAATTTTTAAAGACAAATGTAGCCTAATATCATTCCGATTTATTATATTTATATGTACATATTCCTCTCTATGGGTTAATTTACTTGAAAATAAACATGAAAACAATAAATATTACTAAATAGGAATTTTCGATTGATTTTAAATAAAAGTTGCAGGGTTTATTTATACATTATTTATGTAAAATATTTCAATGAATACAATAAAATTTGAAACTCTCATATTTAGATGCTTACAAAAACATTGAACATAATATACAGTCAAAGAATTAAAAAATACATGTTACAAAGTTTCAGATATGTTTAAAATTGATGACATTGAGAATCGCTAAAGTGTTTATATGTTGAATGGCTTGAAATATGAACATACATTTTGCTAGTAACATAGGAAACACTGACAAAACTGTGAGAAGCACTTATTTGTATATTTATATGTAATGAATGTATTTCTACTTTAGGTTTTAAAATTGTCTCTCTCTCACTTGAATAATATATTTTTTAAAAAGTAATACACTTTTATATTTATAAAAAAATTAAAATAATTACTATACCTTTTCAGTATGTCACGTATTACGATTTGAATTATATCTATTCTAATTTGTATTGGCTTGTCTAGGGGAACGTGACAATAGAAAAAGCCGTTGTGTCACTATCTTAAGTCTGAATTTAACCACAGACTTACAATGAATAACACAAGAAATCGGAAAGTAAAATATTAACTGAATGTTTAATAAAATATAAATCACATAGTACTTTTAAATGAATCACATTAAGTTACAAGCAAAAAAAACACAAACATCTACTCAATACAGAATTGAGAAGTTGACCAAACCCTTTTACAAAAATGGCATGTAAAAATATTACACTTCAAGAGTTTTAAAAGATAACTACAATTACCAGCAAGGCCTTGAAAAGGAAAAATCTCAACTTACACTATCAATACCACGCAGGGGTCACGCAAAGTCTCCGCTATTCTGTCTCACGGCTGTCTCCGTATGTCTTGTCCGTCTCAACGTTATACGGGCGGTCTTTTTATAGTCCACCGCGCGTCGAGCTCAAGACAACTCTAGTAGTTTCTCGAATACTATTCGAGAACAGGACAAGTGAACAACAAGACAGAGCTAGAACCTTCTCTAAAGAGACGGAACAAGAAAACCTCATATTTTTGACCAGATGAAAACACACAGGTCAAGGACCGGTCACACGGTCTGTGTGGCTTGAACTCGCCGCCGCTCATAAACAAAACTCATTACACAAAAGGGGCAGACAACCTCGGGAATTTTCTACCCGTCTCTCGACCGCAACAGGTCAAGTGAAAACAACAAAAAAAAAAAAAAAAAAAAAAAAAAAAAAAGGTAACAATGCCTAGATACGTAACAAGTAAGAAAAGAAAAAGTTAAACCGCTTTTGCACTTGATTTTTTAAATTACTTTTTTATATTTAAAAAAAAAATATTATTCCCTTTTTAATCTTTTTTTTTCGGAGTTTGTTGATCAAAGGTATTTACACTTTTATCAAAAAATAAGCATAATTAGTGTACTAAACAGCAATGGCAAATAATCAGTACAAAGCAATATTCCTTCTAAGAGACATATTATATTTTGAAAAAATGAAATGAGAGAAAATAAAGCAATGATTTAAACAAGTTTTTAATTTTCGGTTCATAATTGTTTGCTCGATAATAATATGGGTTTGCATATTAGTATGAGTACAAAATTTATTTTAAAAAGATTTTATTTCAATTGCTGAATCTAGTGGAAGCTAAAGACGTGACATTAGCAAGAATAATTTTTAAAAGTCATTCGTGATTTGCATTAACATTTTATGTAATAATTATATATACATAACATTTTAAATGCCAAAAATAGAAATAGAAATATTTAACAATGCAAAAAATATATTAGCATAGAATTAAACATAAGTTTAAATGAAATATTATTATGTAATTATTCTTAAATCACAAGAAAAATGATATCTTAAAAACATTGTGTTTTTAAAATATATAAAAACAATGCAATTTAAAGTCATTGACTTAAGTTAAATGTTTAACTGTCTATTACATTTCAATGCTGTATGTAAAGTGACTTGTTGACACTTTGCCTTCAATCACCTTAGACATCTACAACTTCCACATAAACGTTGGACTCTTGAGCTGAGGTATTAGTAATATCTATAAACAAAAAGAATAAAAGAATATAGATTCTATTCAATAATATATTAACGCTATTGTGAAATAAAAAGTTTAAAATGTCAAGGAACGAAATCACGAAAAAAAGTTGTATCCTGTTTGCAAAAACTCACCAATTTGGTCATAGTTATTAGATGATTCTGACATTTTAACGTCACTGGTAATTATAAATCCTCCAAGTTCGTTTCTGTCCACATTGCAGGGTGTGATATAATTGTTTTTTATATCATGTGTTCTATGTTTTTCGGCGTCCAGAACATTACTGGGCTTGAACGTTGGTATTTCATATTTGTTTTTTTGTTCCCGTAGTGGTGAAAAGGTACCTATAGAGAAAAGGTATTATCTAGTTGACAGATGTTTGTAATTTGCATCATTTAATACAATTATATTTAATTTAGTTTAATTGTTTTTCTAATGTAATATTTTATAAATTTAACTTTATGAATTAAATTGTTTCAAAAATGTTTAGTAGAAAGCACTGAGTAATTTTAACTTACCTTCTAATTGGGAGTATATTTTGCATTCTCTAAAAAAAGGGGAAAAAAACACATATGTGTAAGGTTTATTCTGTATTAATTTCAATCTCTGCTTTCTAATTTAAAAAAAAAAACTAAAAAAAAATATGATATCTCACGTGTTACTGGCTTTACACGTTTAAATTAATCAACAAATGTTTAATTATTAATCAACAAATGTTTAATTAACTAGAATATTTATTTGAGTCAGCAAAAAAAAAAATAAAAAAAATAATAGATAACAAGCTTACTCTGTATTACTAAATTTCAAGTTATTCTCATTATATTCTGAAATAAATTAAACATATGCTAGCAATAAGTTATCCTTAGTACAAAATTTAAACTTTAATATAACATGTAACATGATTTACATGTATACACATTTTACTAGAAAATTTATTTAAAAATTAAAAGTTTAGCAATATAATTTAAAATTATCACTGGCGCATTAGAAAATAAAATATTTTAGCAATGAATGATATTCAATTGATAAATACACGATTAAAAAAAACAACACCAAAAAAGTCCCCAAATTTATTTTTTTTTTGGTGAAAATTTTTGGACTAACATGCATTCAGTATCATCGTCTCCAAATTATGTGAATTCAATTGGGAGCCGTTTGTGCTAAAGTAGGGTAATATTTTAAAGGTTTTATTATATTTTTTTATACTAGTCTATCGGCTACTCCAATTTTATTTTATTTAATAATCACATAAACTAGTAAAAATGCTATGAATACAAAAATATTTTTAAAAAAAAAATTTCATTCAAGTTAATTTATTCAAAACTTACTTTTATTGTTCCTGATAATGAACAATTTCACTATTATGATGAAACAAAGAAAGATAACTCCAGCCAAAATACAGAGTCCAATAAGAAAAAAATTCGGTTCACTTTCTGGTTCAGTTTCATCTGTAGAAACTAATATATTATTTATACAAATTATCAACTCAATACTAATATTATTTTTTAAAAAATATTCAAGGGAAATATTGATTTTTAACAAACATTTAAAATAATTACAATATAAAAACATGTTTAAAAATATTAACACTTTTTTAATTAACACTTTATTAGATTGTAACAAAGACGAGCTAGTGTTCACACACAGACTCGTTATATGTTTACATTTTATAAATGGCGTACAAGGTGTTATATGGCATACATACGTTTATCAGTGTCTATGTAATAGAACATGACAGAGACGGTATTGTTCACACATTCAGATTCTGGGAGAACGTTACATGTACACGAGATGACGTCAGATTCCTTTGATATATTTAGTATCAAGTGCACAAAATCTACGTCTGTGTGATTACAAAATATTCGAAATAAAAGTAAGAAAATAATAATACAGAAAACCAGGGGGTCATATTTACTACATTTCCCTCTTGCAATGTTAGTTAGAAGATGTTTTTTCTTTCTTTCTGTAGGCTTCATGTTATGTTGTAATATAATCAAATTAAATCACTTTAAACAATCGCCCCCTTTTGTTTTCTTTCAAAAAGGAATATTATTATTGAATATGGATTAATAAAAATGGCATTAGGATTATATAACATTCATTCCAGAAACTAATGCGAATAAGTTATTTAAATAAAGATGTGTCTTTAAAATTAGCTTATTAGATTGGAGATAAAATCCAAAGCATAGTTTTAGCTCTACAATTAAAAAAAACTTATATCGGATAATGTGATACATTTCCTCTTTCTTACCCGTAGTATTTCGATATGTATTTCCACACAGTAAGTACATGTGTTTATGATAATGAAATCTGTCTTCAACCTGGCAGAAGACGGTAACTAATCCTTCATGAACAAACATCTTATTTGATGACGGTGTTTTTCTGACATTGTTTGTTATGCTCCAGATGCGAGGCGCACTATAAGATCCTGAAAAAGAACTCTTTTATTCGTTAAAACTATAATATTTTACATTAATGATGACATTGAAAAAAATTAGATAATACGAAATTTCGTGTTTGAGTTGCCAATTTCTGCCAACAATGAAAAGAGTTTTGCGTTGTGAATACGCTAAGTTTCCTTGTATTATTTGTAATTTGTAAAAAGGATACAACAGCGTTATAAATTATGCAGCATCGCTCTCATTTCCTAAACAAAAGATATTGATGAAAAATAAAAATATGCAAGGATAAATAAGTTGATTGACATTTTATAGCAAGAACAAAAAATTAATTAGACTTGTGTTTTTACTTTAAAAATTTTTTTTAATTTATTTATTTATCTATTTATTACAGATATTGACATCTATTGAATCGACTATATCATATGAATTAATTATTGTATTTTTTTTCGAAATAAACTCCTTCACAATATTTGATCCCCTTGAGAATAACGAAAATCAATAAAATTATTTCTCTATCAAATGATTTTACAACACGCACACCATCACACCAACTTAGTGTAGTAATTTAAAAGGGCAAATACATTGCAATGCAAACGAAAACATATAATGACATACAAACATGCATTTAAAGACAGCATCTCTCTCTCTCTCTCTCTTTCTCTGCCTCTGTCTTTCTTTCTTTTAAATTTCTCTATGCCTCTCTCTCTCACAGAAACACGTGTATACGCGTATATATTTATATATGTATAATCTTAGTCTTCTTTACAAGGAGGCGTGAATTATTTTGATTTTATCATTAACTAATACTACATTTTATTCAAAATAAACAGAAACAAAGTAAAAAAAAACACACGCACACACAAGATAACAAACTTTAATGGACTAAAAATGAAGGTGCGTTATAATGCCTTGTACCTACAAAGTAATAATTCTTAAAAAAGAAAAACATTTTAACCAGTTTATAATTATAAAATACTAATTTGTAACCACGCAATCCGAACTATGCAGATTAGCTGTTAAATGCACGCACACACACACACTGAGACGCACACGTCGCACACTCATTCACAAAATCACACACACACAATTGTTTACGAAATTTGCAAAAAATAATATTTCTTTTTACTTTGTTTTTATTTAGTTGAAAACTCATTTTATCCCAAATTTAAAAACATGTTCCGAATTAATTTTTTTTCATCATTACATATAATTTGCTAAGTTTCAATAAATCACATAAAGAATACAAAATGTGATAGAAAAACTGAATATATTTCAGAGCCTATCATTGTTCATAGATGAAGCCTATTCTACGATAATGCAAACAAAATTTTAATCGTAGTTATTATCATTAATATTTTTTTAAACTCTCAATTAAAGTTCATTTAGGTCTTGTAAAGTTTCAGAATGTCTGATGATAGACGTTTATAATAATTAAATGTAAACAATAATAGAAACGTTTCTACTATTTGCAAGAGCCTAAATAAAAGCTGATAATAAGAATGATCATACAAATGAAAGAAAATCATAAGAGAATTCATAAAGGAAAGATCAACAGGATTTATTTTAAAATGCTCTTACTTGGAAAGCATTGAATCCTATGCATCTTGGGAAATGTTTACTTGCAAAATTCACGAAATCGGAAATGTGAACGCTGTTTGCTTTATGATATTCAACAAGCAACCAATAAAAAGTTATCTTCTCTTTGCTCGATAGAAAGATGAACAATACAAATTCTAACGTTAGTTTACCTTAACACTATTGTATTGTCAATCTTAATTTTTTTTTTTTTTTTGAAGCTTATCGTCGTTCATTTTTTGTTTCATTTCCGTTAACTTACTATCATTAAATTGTTTGTTGTATTTTTGTAAAGGAAATATAAGTTATATATATATATATATGTTTGTGTGTGTGTGTGTGTGTGTGTTTGTGTGTGTAATCGTGTGTGTGTAAGCATTTTTAAAAATGTATTGATTTCATAAAAATATGTTAATATAAATTGCACGAATCAATGTAATTTACACAAATTACCTTTAACACTCACTGCTCTACTTATCATTGTCCAAACATCCCCAAACATCGTGTTGTTAGCGAAGCACGTGACATTGAAATCACCAGAAGAAGAAATTGGTACATCAAATGGAAACTCGTTCTTCACTATTCCTGACTTTACTAGAGTCATTGAATGGTTGAAGATGATGAAAACATTGGCTTCCGGTTCACTATCAGACACGACACACTTCCCAAGTACATGGACGATGTTGTTGTCACGCATGACGTTATCTTCATTGTACACAATCATCTTCACATAGTCGGGACCATCTTTGTAGATATTGTGTTTTTTTTAATAAACAAAACTAAGTTAACTGTAATTAAGTTCAGTGTAATTCAAAACATTAACTGTTACACAATTTTTAATGGGAATACGAACATATGGATGTAGTTGTATATTGCTAAACACATATTTATAAAGTTTTCTTCAAAACAAACAAAATACATATTTAAATATATTACTATAATTAAGATGGGATCACTTGCTATGGATGTTCATGTACATTTTTAAAGCACATTTCGGAGCAAAGTAAATTGAAATAAGATATTCTCGAATTAATGGCATGTTTAAGTGTCATATTTAAAAAAAAATATTTTATCTTCGGAATTCAATTTCGATACGCTGGTTGGTTAATGTCTTATTACTAACTGCTATAAATGTTGTAGGAACATTTTTAAATTTTTTAACTCACATGCTATTCGGGGCCGATATAAGATCTCACTTGACCAGTCCAACTGATTGAAGACTGTACATCTAAAATTGCTTTGGACTAAAGAGAAAAGAAATAAGTCATTTATTAAGAACGCAAAATAAATTGTAACTTGTAAGCCGTATACTCCTTTTTAAAAAACAGCAGCAACAACGTCAAATAAATGTTTATTCTTTATGTAGAGATGCTGTGGTCTAAGGAGTAACACGTTGGACTGCAAAACATTGGCAAGAACTCGTGCCACGGTATTGGCAAGCCCCACTGTGCATTGTGATAGTCACATTATCCCTTACGCGTTAATGCTGGCTTAATTTACCTTGAGAAAGCTACTTCACTTGCCCTAGAGTACCTCATGGACTGAAGAGGGGATTATTAATATTAAATTTTAAAAATTAATCAAACCGTTATTTCCAAATTATTGGGAGTAAAAAGAAAATATAAAAATGTCAATCGATTTCTATAGAAATGTGTCTTATTTTTGTGTTCAGATGTGTATTACTCAAAATTGATATTGCTTAACTGATTTGTTAATGAATAATTACCGTTCATTAATCTTTTTGCTAAAAATGTTAAGTTTCCTGCTGTATTATTGAATTCCTCATTTGTTGACCACGTGACTTGTGTGGGAATGAAACTGTTAGTCTTGTTGTTATAACATGTGCAAAAATTTATCTCAATTTCCTTGATGTATTCATTGACCTTACAGTCAGAGGAGAGAACCGCTTCTGGAACCGCTGAAAAATAAGAGTTTGCATTTACAAAGAAGACTTTATAAATGAGTGCAATGTATTTAAGAGTACATACAGGCAAGTTTGTCTCTAACTTTCACTGTAATAAAGGTACTGATTACCGCTAATGTATTTTTTATACATAACCAGACTTTGTAAAATGTTGTTATCAAATAAATATTAAAATAATTATTTTATTACATATTAAGATCAATGTTCTATTTAATGTTCGTTTGTCAGTGATCAAAAATACATACAAAATGAAAAAAAAAAAAAAAAGAAAATATACTCATTTTTAAAGTACAACAGTATATATATTTTTCTGCAATATTTACAAATTAATCTGCACGGTAATTCAAAACTGCTGCGCGGTAAGATATTTGTGCGGTCATTTGCTTACATTTAAACCATTAAACACAACATTTGTCTAACAATTTCTGACAAATACATGCAATTTAAATTTACATTTGTATTTATATTTACATATTTCAATTGGATATGATTCGGCACTTCTTTTAATATCATCAGTGATAGTTGTGGATATATGTGGATACATAACAACTTGAAATTTGTGAGTTCCAGGTCCTAGAGTCTCAGCAGACACTGTATAGGAACATTCTGTACGCCTGTAATCGTCAGGACTTGACTGATTGTGTATGTAAGTTATGGAGCCATTGCTCAATTCAGATGATGAAGTATTCTGTTTAAGAAATGTAATATTTTAAATTTAAAAAGCCATTAAATCTGTAGGTATGAATTTTTTTTATTTCTATTGTTATCGTTGCTAATCTTTAGCAATCTGTAGGATTTTCTCGTTAAATGATAGCATATCACATCTGGAAATGAATAATAAGCTCTGTCCTTCTATTTTATATATAATATATTTAAAAACTTTAAATGAGAGCAACATTTTTATCTAGATTATAACGTGATATCAAATAACAAGAAAGAATGCACATTAAAAAAAATTAGGAAATAAAAGATAAAATAAAACCAACCCGAAACATTTATTGCAACAATGTTAATTTGTTACAATGATTTTTATTATATCCTGTTCAGACGCTCCTTTTAAACGAACGATTTCAGTGTCGTAAAACGTATGTATTTATCAACACATAAACAATAACTTACTTTGGCTAAATTCTGTAATAAATAATTTGTGGTTAAATATATTAAAATAATAACAAAATACACACACACACAAGACAAAGGGAATAAGAAAAAGAAGTCAGAAAAACAACTCTTATTACATTTGTTATGATGAGAAATACACAAACAGCCTCTGGAAAAACTCGATCTGAGGTGCATTTTATTTCAATGTCACTTTTATGTAGGAGAGTAACGTTCTCACATGTCAGTCCTTCAGCTGGAGCTGAAATTAATATATATAATTAAAATTCCTATACATGTTTAAAAAGACATAAAAAATGATAAGAATTAATAAATAAAATGAATAAAATTGTCATTTAAATATACCAAAGGCAGTAATAGTGTAATACGTAATTTTCACTTTTAGCTGATTATAATTCGGGTGACATTGCCAAGTCACGTTGCTATGTGACAATGCCACTGACTTGATGGTGAAAACACTTGTCACTGTTGTTGAGTTTGAAGTAATGTTTGCCCCGTACATCTTTAGGGTCAAGTTATCAGATTCCACACAGTTGGCCCCGCCCATGAAGTCGCAGCTAAAAATAAGATTTTGCTCTTTCCGCCAGGATAAGGAAGACAATTTTTCATAGGGAACAGTACATGTGAAATAAGTTGATGTTCCAACAGGAACCCAACTAGCGAGACAAATTCCTGAAAATAAAATATATTCATGGCACAATTAGAACAATAGAACACGAAGAAAGAAAAATGAGCAATTCAATATTGTTGGTTATAATGTTGTTTTTTCTGTTGTATTATAATTAAGCTGCAGCAAATTATCATGACTATTATATTGAGGGAAATTTGCAAGAAAATTATCAATAAAAAATATATTAAAAATTACAATCTTTACAAAAATTCATAAAAGTAACCAAATACTTACTTAATATAACATTGATTACAAAAGCTTGAAATATCTTTGATTGTCGGGTCATCATTAAAATTTTTCTAATTGATACAGAAAAATACCATTTAAAAACATATAGTTGGAGTTCTGGCATTTGAAAAAAGGATTTGAAACATTTACAACAGATTAACATGAGACATGAAAAAGAAATAACCATTAAAAAAATACTATTCCCTATCAAGTCTTAGTAATGTATAAGCTTCAAACATTCGTACTAACTAATACATTTAAAAAAATAAAGTATATAACTCAAATTTGGTAAATTAATAATTTTTTATCATTATAAGCAAAAGGCGTAATAAGGGAAAAAAAGAAAACATTTAGATTCTTTAAACTTTAATTTCAAAAGTCCTAACATACTTAAGAACATTTTAAAATGTTTAGCGCTCTGACTTTGTGATTCCTTCTGTGGAAATACAGAAAAGATTTCTCAATCTTTCAGTTAACCTGCCATGTGAGGAAGTAAATACTAACAATAAACATGGGTTTTAGGAAGTGAAATTTCTATGTTTAATCCTCATATAATTTTTAAATTTTAGTTATTTTGACTTTACTAATGAATGAAATCGGAATTTATCCCAACAAATTAAAAAAAAAAAAAAGCTTTGTAAGCTAAAGTTTTCGTTTTGTGGGCAGTGGCGTCGCTAGAAGTTTGAAGAGGTTTTGACTCCGTGGGCTTAACCTCTTAGGCCTACATACGTGATATTTAAGTTAAAATCTAATGGAAAACACGTTAACTAATTTGGGCGCCTCCCTCAAGTGGGGTAGGGTCCCGATGCGACCTTTGAACTGTGTTCTTTTCTCCCCCTCTCATAGCTACATACTGTTTTTAGGACAATAAAGCTGGTATTTTAAGAATTTGCTTAGAGCAAAAAATAAGTGAATGTTCTGTCCATATGATAACTAAACATCAATAAATAAAATTATATATATCATTTATATTTTATAGCTCTCCGTTCTGTTTGAAAAAAAAGTGCAGCTGTATAATCCCGTGGATGCTTTATCACTAGAAATTTTTCGTTGCATTATTAATTTCGTTTTAGCAGAATATTTTCCACATAATGTTTTTAAACACAATTGTGATTACGAAATTGATTATGATTTTTTTTTTTTTTTTTTTTTTTTTTTTTTGCAAAAGGAACCCATATTAGGTTTAACACCTTACATCGATAATATTCCATATTTTAGTGGGATTACACACTCCAACAAATACACATTGTATACCAAGATCCAAATTTCCCCCTAAATTCCTTTTTACTATCTGTATTCGTTTTTATTAGGGCTGTTATCGATTAAATTAAATTTAATCGTTAACTTTTGAAAAATTACCCATTAATTAATCGATAATTTTTCAAAGCTAAATATAAAGATATATGACGTAATTAAACTGAAAATTTCAGGGGAAGTAAAAAAAAAAAGGCAAATTATTTTTCCTTATTGAGTTATTTTGAAACATAGTTACGAAAAAAAAAGGTAAAGAACGTTTTAAAGTTTAAGCAATCGCATGAAAATTTCAAAGTAATTTTAAAAATATTGAATTAACATAGCTGTTTAGAATTTGTTTCATGATTAACAAAAACATAAAGAAAATATTTTTCTCCCAAGTTATGATTTTTTTCTAAGGCCTCATTATCACTTCTTTTCATTGTTGTTTTCTTTCACAAATTATGTCATTTTATTGCATTTTTAAAATTTCCTATAGCTTAAGTATATAATTTGATTCAAATTTAAAAATATAATATCGATAGGAGATATATTTAAATTTAAGTAATTCAATATAATGTCAATGAATTTTAATTATATTTATCGTTAATTAATTTAAAACAATTGTTTTCGAAAACTCCTTTTTAAATTGAGATACTTAAACGTAAAAAAACCCAGCAAACTATTACTAATCAGTAATAATTAATTTTTTTAATTGAGAAAATTTAAAACATTCTCTTTAATTTTAATAGCTATTTTATCGATTAAAATAATTTTAATCGATAAAGAAAATTACAGATAAATCGAAAAATGAATCGGTAATTTTCGCAGCCCTAGTTTTTATGTTTAGATTGTATACTGGTGTGGGGTGAAAAATAAATATCTGAAAATCAGCGTACGATAGTAATAAAAAATTACTAACAATTGGACTTTTAAAACATATTTTGAGGTTCAACAAATAACTGAAAGTATAGGCTTATTTGGATTAAAAAAACAAACAAATTTATCTATAAAAAAACAAATTTATAAAAACAACATATTCATGTTGTGGTTTAACTTTTAAACAAAAGTTACAAGTAAAAAGAACCATACATTTGAAATTAATACACATGCAAACTATCTAAGATTTTATATAGCTTTAATGATGTTGCACGTTGGTATCCATCTTATGCATTTTATATCGATTCCAAGCGTCTTCATATGAATCCATCGTGTCTTTATGGACCACACTAAGTTGGGATGCTTCTGTAACTAGCTTGATATGTATCACTATTAATTGTGTGTGCCAAGCATGGGGGGAGAAATTCAATCTCGGTGTATCATATTCCGGAATCATGGTTTACTAATTAACATCATCAATGTCAATTACGATCTGAGACTCTGTGATTGGAGGTATCTACGAATATATCATGTCTATGTAGCTAGTAGCTTTAAAGTTGCTTACTGCCACACAGAAAGATCTAACTGAACTCGTGCGCTGCTGCTTTATAGATTTAATAATGCGTCGCTGAGGTAAATCGCGTATAACTGATCTGTCGTTGGTAAAAATCGCAATCAAGAGGTTTTTTGGATGATTGGAGAATGCTTTGCTTTGAATAATTACCGTGTCGACAACTTTCTTCAGCTCTAAGCCTCTCTTATCTTTGCAGATGCTACTTCTATGCAGAAGATGATTGCGTTCACAGACTATGATGGATGCAACGTTCACAGGCTACAGCTATGAGGGCTACACGAATTGAAAAACCATATTATTAGCGTTGGGTCCCATTTGGAGCTGGGGGACTGAGGGACGCCTTAGGCCCGGGAACAAATCCTTGCCTTTGCATGGATTTAAATCTGTGACGATTGGAACGCCAGTCCAATAAGATAACGACGCAAAATTGGATCTCAAACTTGTTTCCATGTATCTCCCCGAATTTACACAAGTAGTTCATGATATCTGGTTCCCTGGTATGAAAAAAATCCTTATTGCAATTAGTTAATTAGTATTTTATTCCAGATATTATTGTAATCCCTCTGCCATCCATTGGTGGTTTATCGTTTTCTTCTTTGATCCCGTTCCATATGATCTTCTGAATGCTTCTACCAAGAATATCTATGTTTTCTATACGTACTAAATAACCTTTATTACTAATCGACATCTTCACTTGAGTTTCGCTCAATAGCTTTAAGCATATGTGTTGTGTCAAAAGCTAAAGTAATATATAT
>MUZC01000649.1:96481-106488 GCA_002072015.1 Radix auricularia | reverse complement strand
CTTTATTATTTGCCCATTTAAAATTGTTATAATGTAGAACATCTTCCTTTTTGACAAGGTTTAAATTTAAAACCATTCCTCTTAAAATGATATAAAATTTAGCAGAGATCAAGCAGAATAGAAAAAATAAAATGTTTTTAAAAAAAATGTTTTAAACATATTTTTATATTATTATTTTTATTTTACATTTTTGGTTTTAAATTATTTTCAATATATATTTAATTTAGTTGCAAACTTTAATATTTGAGTTAAAGCTACACCCCCTTGGTCTTATTTAACAAAAAATTTTTACTACCTGAAAAATTTTTATTTCCAGTGCAATTAGCTTCCTCAATTTAGAATAAATTACAAGTTACTGTTTTTAGCGCATTTTCGAGAAGTCGACTTCAATCAAGATCATAGCGGCACAGGGGCAGAAATTGAAATTTTTTTTCGAAACAAGCTTCAAATTTCAACTACTTTCACCAAGGTTAGCAACCACGATCTATTAAACAACAATTGACGGAGTATTTGGGCGATTAGCTGATTACAATTTAGAATGTTTCATTTATGAGTCCTATTTCAGTGACCACAAACCACTTGTAGTTAGATTAAAGAGAAAATAAAAAAATTTAAAATGTAAAGAAATGACTTTTAAATATAATTTTTTCAGGTATATACATTACACAAGAAAATTCACAAAAGTATGTTTAAATCTAAACACAATTACTGATAACTACATAATGCTGATATCTAACATAAGTACTGATACATAATACGAAAATGGGCTAACACGTCCTGAGTTCCAAAAGGGACCAGGCTTAACATTATTTTTTGTTTTCCTCCATGTTTACTAGGACAAGTAAAGTTTAAAGCGCACATATCTTCTTTAGAATGTTATGAAATCTACAGTTTAATGTGTTTAATGTAAGACTCACATTTGTTCTAACTTTTAAAAGAAAATGTCATTAACATAAAAATTGCCCTAGCTTAGTTAATTGTTTTACACCGTCTTTTCCTTCATTGCCGTATTAAGGACACATGAATGATAGTGCAAAAAGACGATAACAAAATATATATAAAGGTTATAATCGTTTTTGAAATTAAAAGTGGACACATTGCATCCAAAGATAAAACCCAGTTTCCGAAGTAGACCAAAGAATCGATGAATGTGCGTGATTTGTGTAGTAAATTTGGTGTAATTTTATAGGTACATATAATGTGAGCTGAATTATATGATGCATGATTTATACGCAAATGTAGCAGAGCTTGTTATTTAAATTTAAGCAATTTTTAAGGATATAATTAAAGACTTTTAAATTTCGTGGCTAACTGCCATCTTCTGCAATACAATTACGGATCATTACAGGGTTATTGGTAAATTCGGCTTAAATATTTTGCCTAGAAATCCCGATTTGGGAAGCCGCACTGTTGCCCAATTGATAAAAAAAAATAATTTTCGTTGCAAATTTACAAACATCCAATTGGATATTTGCCATGTAAAAAACATATTAAAAAATGTCTGAATTCCTTTATTTTATCAAAGTAACTTAAATCAAAATTGAATACAATGTTAAGTTGTTTTTGAAATTAGAGAGATAAATTTTAGGTTCATATTCCTGAAATGGCACATTAACCTGCAATTAAAAACACACCATTCTTTTAATAAGCTGCTGTTTAAATACATAAATGAGACGTAAAGGGTATTCTCTTGCCGCATTGTAGAACACCTACGTGCGATTACAAAACAAAATGGTTTCCAATCTCGCGACACTTCAAGGAAGGTGACCCCTTGTGTGTCTGCGTCTGTCTCCGCCATGATATCTTGCACAACACAGCTGACAGTGTCAGTCTGGAGAATCGACCAATTCAAGCGTATAGAACCCTTGCATCATTACATCACTCGGGATGAATGTTGTGTAATCTATGACAACCTAATTGATTTGCAATACCCGTTATTTGCGTTCCTCTATTAGCTAATACTAATGCCATCTCTTTATGTATTTCCGTTGACTCTTTGGATTTTACAGCAGCTAATTTTTCATTTGAAATAGTTATTGCTATTCCTTTTTTATGTGAAATATTATTGCGTCCTACGCTTAACTGTGATTTATGACTAGTCCTGAATTCTTATTAGAGGTCTCAATATTGATAGAAGGTTTATTTTCCTGTTGTTATTTTTTTAATGCAAACCTCATCAAGCCCGATTTCCTGACTGGAAGAACGAAAATGTATATATATATATAAGGGCTGTTATCGATTAATTTAAATTTAATCGTTAACTTTTGAAAAATTACCGAAAACTTAATCGATAAATTTGATTAAAGCCAAAAATATAATGTATGACGTCATTAAACTGAAAATGTCAAGGGAACTAAGAAAAACAGGCAATTGACATTTTTTAAATTTAAATTTAAGTAGTTCACATGTCAATGAATTAAAATTTTGTTATTGAAAATTTAGTAAAAAACAATATTTAGTTTTTTTATATCATTTTCCTTATAAAAACAGCTTTCTTTCAAAGTTTGCTTTTTAAAAATCGTTTTTTTTCAATGAAGAAGTAAGTAGGTAAATAAAGTAAACTATTGTTAATTTTAAATAATTACTTATTTATTAATAAATCGTATAAATTGTTTAACGTACATTCGCATAGTGTAAACACTATTATATCGATTTCAATAACTTTAATCGATAAAATTTTTACTGATTAATCGTGAAATTAATCGATAATTTCCGTAGCCCTAATGTATATATATATACATATATATACATTTATATATATATCCATGTATATATATATATATATATATATATATACATATATACATATTTACGTATATATATGTCAGTTAATGGAAAGATATCATCTAAATTAGGTTAAGTAAACATTTACATTTGACACACTTATTCAAGAAAAGGTGGCTATTATTGTTAGGACAAGACAAAATTATTGATTGATAATTGTAGTTTTTAAAGGGGAGCAAAAACAATGTCAAAATGTAAAAAATTATTTCCTTATAAAATATTTTTAATAAATATAGTGATTATTATTATTATGCGGTAAATGTTAAATAAAGTTCCAAGTACAGTTTTTTTTTTTTTTTTAAATTTAAAGAAGAATACACAAAAAAAGTAAAAAAGAACAAATTATTTTCTTTACAGCAGAAAATTTTAGTAAACAAGTGTCTATGCTATTTTATTTGTATATCGATTATCATTAAAAAAAAATTCTCTAAAATTATTCAAAATATTATTTATAGTGTCTAATAGCAATCTAAAATGTTGTATCGTCTGTACTAAAGACAAGAAAAGAATCAATACTTATAATGAAATCAATGAATGACTTATCTTTTCCTTAAATCAAACTTACGAAGGCAACAAAGAAAAACAAACGATTGGCAAATTAGTTCAGGAACAAGATTGTGTGGTCACAATCTCTAAAAACACGAATTAAAACGCACGTTTAGGAAACAATAGAAGATGTAAAAATCGAATACTGTACCCATGATGCCATTTTATGTGACGATCTTAAATACGTAGTGTGTGATGCTGAAGGACTGGATTTGTGTTTACTAAAGAATAAGGTGATTAAAATGCACTAGACCCCGATGAATGGCGTTGTGTATCTATGGAAACCGTTCTTATCCACAATGTTGAAGTTCTTATTCACTTTCATGATGATGAATAAGAGATGTTTCTTATCTTATGTATTACATACAGAAGATAATTGCCGCCTTCATTTATCTGTGATTTTTATTTATTGTTGCATTTCTTAGAGCTTTAAATGTTGATAGGGTATTGTTTGTACTGGTTTAATTAATGGATAGCAAGATATATAGGGGTTTATTTAATAGATCCAGGTTTTAAAAACCATGTGGCATGCACATACTGAGGTTCAATGTTGTGACGTCACTTCTATTTAGTAAATATTGTATAAGTAAAATAAAAATGTATTTTCTTTACATATTACTTTCGAAATAAAATGCCTGTAGAAGTCATATAAATTTTATGTCTCAATATTTAAACTTGTATGTATTGACTCAATTTTTTTGAGTATTGTATAAATTAAAAACAATTTCGAGTATTCATTAATTAACTAACTTTTAGACACTTCTATAAATTTGTTTTATGTAGGTAGGGTCTATTATGCATTAGGTATGTTCTATGATAAGTTTGACCAAGTTAGGTAGCATTTTAGTGTTATAATTAATTTTTTAACCCAACCCCTTTCCTTAAAAAAAATTGGAACTAAAAACATATATACACAATAATGGCTCGTAGATTACTAGTCAACAACATCCTCAGGTTGTCTAAATAATTATTCAAATTCAAATGTGATTACTTTGAAACTAATTGTTGGAGTATAATTATTTTCTCTATTTATTCCAAAGGATGTAAGAAAGGACTCATTGAATTGATTTCCTAAATTTTATCAAAGAAATGTCCATGGTCAACTGCAGAAATTAAATTCAAACTGTTTAAAACCTTTTCCTCTTGGTGTCGAGTTGTAAAGCTGTAACCTTGTTTTATCAGTAATAACTAGGTTTCATTCTAAAAAATGATAATTTATGAAATTGTAAATTATCAATTTACCGGGATTAGAGAAGAAAATCATTATAAAATACACATATTAATTATAAATAGGTTATGAAAAAGTTAGTAAGACTAAAATCATTTTTTTTTTAAAGTTAGCTGACGCAATGACTTATTATTTAACTTTTTTAGAACACGTGGTCGCAGAAGTGTTTTTTTTTACAAAATAAGAGTTGCTATTGATGGTCTTCTGTTACTCTTTCTAATAGCTAGCGAAGTCCACTTAAGTGCACAGTATTGATCACCATCATCTAACAAAATTGAAAACACATTTCGCATTATAAACATCGTATTGGTAATTACAGACCATGTATAACTTACAAGTATCACCTGTAAATTACTAAAACAAATAATATTAAGCGGAATAGTTAACCACCTTGACAAGTATAATGCCCTATGCCCACAACAACATGGCTTTAGATAGAACAGATCATGTGAAACACAATAGATAAGTCTAATAGATGAACTATCTAAAGGCTGAGGTAACAATGATCAAATATATTCAATATTACTAGACTTCTCAAAAGAATTTGACAAATTTCACCAACTTAGTTTACTTTTTTAAAAGATTAAATTCTTTGGAATCTCAGGTTCCTTACATCACTGGATCCAAGATTTCCTATTGGGTAGGGAGCAAACTCTAATAATTAATGGATCTAAATCTACCCAGATAAAGGTTAACTCAGGAGTTCCACAAGGAACTATCATAAGTCCCTTACTATTTTTTAAATTCATATTAATGATTTACCCACCAATATCTCAACAGGAATAAGAGAGAGGATATTTGCTGATGATTGTATAATCTATAGAACAATCAGAGCAAAATTTTACATAAGACTTAGATAAATTAATAAAATGGGAAACTAACTGGAGTATGTCCTTCCACCCAGAAAAATGTCAACTGCTAAGAGTAACAAATAAAAAGAAGCAAATAAATTGAAAATACTATACTCATCGAAAAGAACTAACCCAAACTAAAGATGCAAATTACTTAGGAGTCATAATAAATGAGAAACTATCTTTGAACCCGCATGTCAATGAAGTTATTAAAAAGTCAAACAAAACCTTACGTTTTATAAAAAGAAACTTTTACAAATGTAACAAAGATATAAAACTAAAATGCTACCTCACCCTGGTGAGACCTATACTAGAATATGCATCTTCTGTATGAGACCCATCTACCAAAGAAAATATTGATACGTTAGAACAAATCCAAAAAAAAGAGCTGCCAGATTCATTACTTGAGAATTTTCAAAACTGACAAGACTAACACCATTTGTTAAACCATTAAACTTTTAAACACTAGAGTATAGAAGAACCAAGATTAAATTAGTAAATACACATAAGGCAATTAATTCTATATAGAAATACAACACAAAGATAACTAAATACAACCCTCAGATAGACATAAAGATAAAAACACCTTTCTTATTCAATATGCAAGAACAAACACATACAAGTTTTCTTTCTTTCCGTCCGGTATTCGGTGGTGGAGTAGGTTGCCTGAAGAAACCAGGAAAACCAACACTTTATCATGTTTTAAAACTCTAGTAAGAAAACATGAGCAAAACAAACCATATAAATGCGTATGATGCAATAATCTTCTGTACAGAAGGAGTGTCTGTAAAATATAAGATAAGATATATAAAAGAAATTATTCTAACATTACGCTGAAATTCTAGAATTTCTTCTTTAAAATAAAAATTAAAAAAAAAAAAAAATATTGCATCTTTCGGAACCATTGTTTACATTGGCAACCAAAGTTATGATCACGTAATTAATATAATATAAGTGCAAATTTAGTACTAATACTTTCATTTTATAACTATCAAATGTATTAACAAATACTCATGAAGGCAATATATATTCAGGGGAAATAAACCTGTTTTATTTCAACAGTCTGAAAAAAAATAGACTCCAAGGCACCCCAAAGTAGGAGTAGGGGCTTACGCTAATTGCGAACCCAAAAAGTTAACGTTACTATACAATGAGACGTAAAACTAACTAGTGATAACCACTTATTTGTCAATAAATAAATTATTAAACTACCTTTAAACTATACATATGTTTTATTTCAATAAATTACTTACCAACTGTACATTTGAGATTGAACAATACGACGGTAAACAACCAATAGGAGGATAGGATCGTTAGACTTACACATTTCCTTGCACTTGCGAAACGTTATTTGTAACAAAAATATAGAATTATATTGTTCATTTCGTTAAAATGTGCGATTATATAAAATTTAAAAACAATTTTTACGGATTTTTATGAGAAACATAAAATGCTTAAAAAAAAAACAACATTAAAAAAAAAAAAAAAGTATTTTGGCATTGATTTATTTTTATACCTTTAAAATAATGTTTCTTAATGATTTTACGTAAAAAAAAAGTCATGACTATTTAAACGGCACAGGATTCATTTCTTATCAACGCACATGTAAGTATTGCGCTCCAAAACAAGAGAATGGAATGGAAGAGGGTAAAAAACATATCTCGGCCATCCCTAACCAATCGTTATTGTAAAGGTTTTCCAGCGAAAGGTTTGATATTTTGAATACGTTCACAACAAAGACAAGAATATATAATAAAAGGGCTTAAACTAAACTTTTAAATGGTTCTGTTTTTATTTGTTAAACATCTTTTTTTTTTAGAATGGAAAAATGTGAGTTCTACATTGCTAACTTGTAGCTTCAGAAAAAAAATACGCAATTTTGAACAAGTATATCTACATTCATTCGTTGCTATTTGATAATTTTGCTGACATTTTAAAAGGACATATGACATGACCATACGTGATGCGATGTGACATTAAGAAGCTCGAAACAATGTCACAAGACTTTTCCTTTTCTAACAAAGCACTATTTAATTGTGAGCCTCAACGGAATGCTCAAATCTTCAAATAACGCATAGCGATGCGTTAATTGAAGTGCGGCGCCAGTTATTACTCCGTTTTTCATAATAAATTTTGCTACAAATTAGCAATATTAAATAATCAATCATAATTTTAGTAATAGTTTTATATTAGTTTGTCAATATTCGTAAATTAAATATCTATTATAACAAAATGAAATAAAGTAATATAGTTTAATAAAAATAGCCTACAATATTGTGATTGACGATTCCCATTACATTATGATTTTATTTATTTTTTTTTAAAGTTGTAACACTGAAAATGTGTGGAGAAGAAAAAACGTAACTTACTTTTAGAAATTGGAAGTTTTTATTGACGTCTCACTCTCATATTTTCTGTTACATCTGGTCGTATGTTTGGATACATGACTACAGAGACGTAATGTGGTCCAGGTATTACGTCTCACTCTCATATTTTCTGTTACATCTGATGGTATGTTAGGATACATGACTACAGAGACGTAATGGGGTCCAGGTCTTGAATCAACGGCTTGTACTGTGCACGTGCATTCTGTACTGAAGTACCTTGTTTCAAACGATAACTGATGTTTGTAAACTACGGTAATATTTACTATTTGAATCACTTTAGAATTCTGAAATAAATTTTTTCAATAATATTTTATTAATCTTTGTAATGAAAAACAAAAACAAATTCACAAATAATTTAAATCAAAACAATTTTATTTATTTCAACTTATTTTGATAAATTTTAATTTGATGTTGACAATATAAAGCTAAGATTTTCTTTCTTATTTTAATCGATGTTCAATTAAAACGAATACTATATTTCCTTACTGCTTTTAAAAATTATATTTTTGGTATTTTACACATGTACAATATCAGGGAAATTCAAAGTTTTTGAGACTAATAGATATAAACTTTGAACAATATTTGTTGGAGCAATGGGATCAAAACAAATAATTGTGCCTGTCTTTTAATATGCAGATATTGAACACACATTATAAAATAATATTAAACACGCACACAACTTGTAAAAACAATATTTTCTATATACTTAAAAATAATAGAACTATCACTATAGTTTATCTTAATTGTCTTGATAGAAAATGCTTAAAAAATTGTTGATATCGATAAAAAAGGCATAGATTCTACGTCAGAAGAAAACATTACCAACAAAAATTTAATAGACCATCATAGCTTTATTAAGGGCCTGTCAAATTTGTTTAGAGACTTTTTGCACTCAAAATCAATAAGGTTAATGCAATACGATCAACAGTTATGTGGGTGTTTTGTTTCACTAAAAGTAAAAAAATTTAGTTAAAAAATAAAATGTCACTGCATATCATATTTAACAAAGATCACGTATTGTCAAAAATTATCCATAGTATAAAAATCCTATGGTATTCTACCAGCACTATTACCATTTTATATTTTAATGGTTTGATAAATCTTGTTACAAAAAGATCACTACACTATGAACATTTCTCACTCCTATAAATGTTCTTAGTAGTAGCAATTTCAGCATATAATTTAAAGTGAGTCTGTGATTAAAAAGCATACGCCAAAGTTAATTCTAGTAAGATTCAAAACTTTGTTTACATCTGAAAAAAAAATTAAAACTAAAATATTTTTTAAAATAACAAATTAAAATAATTTAGTGCTACATGTTGCATTTATAAATTTGATGCCCGGGTGAAAATAGATGTTAATGTTTTTACAAAAACAACTTACGTTAGTAACAAACATAAATTCACATAAGGCTTCAGGAAAGACCTTGTTTTTCATGCAGGTTATTTTTACTTTAGACTCATCCTCAATTTGTAGAATTGTGCAATAAGGAGATTCTGGTGGCACTGAAAATAAAAGAGCATATTTTTTTCTTATTCAAACCATTGTGAATATGAGTAGAAGCTAAACATAAAACTTTTTTTAATCGATACACATACATGTATTGAGTAATATTTGTAGATTATGAAACGTAATTAAGATACAGAAAACGATGTTAAATATACAAAAATGATATTCAGGATTTTAAAATCTTATATGTTTTTGAATGAAGGCGAACCCAGAGCATCCGTTATATAAATTACACATCGATATATTTTTTGGAAAAACCTTAAATACTGTTACAGAAAAAATGTATATATATATATATANGACTGTTATCGATTAAATTAAATGTAATCGTTAAGTTTTGAAAAATTACCGATTAATTAATCGATAATTTTGTTAAGCTAAAAATAAAGATGTATGACGTCATTAAAAGGAAAATTTCAATTGAATAATAAAAACAGGTAATTGGTATTTGCATTAAGTTTTTTTTTAAACCGTTAGCACTGAAAACAAGTTAAATAACGTATTAAAGTTGAGGCACTTGAATAAAAATTCCAAATTAATGTTATAAATATAAAAGTAATACAGCTGCATAGAAATTGTTTGATGATTAGTAAAAACATAAAGATCATCTTTTTATCCCAAGTGGCTCAAAAAAAATTTGTAAGACCTCGTAATCTCTTCTTTCACTATTTCGTTTTCCTTCATATTTTGTGCCCTTTTATT
>MUZC01000649.1:83478-96454 GCA_002072015.1 Radix auricularia | reverse complement strand
AAATTAAAAAAAAAAAAAAAAAAAAAAAAAAAAAAAAAACAAGTGCCCATAACCTTAGTATTTACTTTAATTAAATTTAAGACACGTACTATTGTTAGGGTATATATTTAAAAATAAGTAGTTCAATATAATGTCAATGAATTTAAATTCATTTACTGTTTTTAGTGTTTAGTATTAAATATTTAGTGTTAAATAGTTAAAGACGATGTTGTTGTTTTTTTGTTATATTATTGTTTTTATAAAACAGAATATTTTAAAGTATACTCTTTCTGAATTCTCTTAACGGGCAAGTTTGTACGTAAAAAAAAAAATACAATAAAAACTATTATTAATTATAAATTAATAAATCAAATGTTAAAAAAAAATATTTTAATCACTATTTTATCGATTAAAATAATTTTAATCGATAAAATAATTTATCGATTGATCGAGAAATTAATCGAAAATATGATACAGTCCTAATATATACATATTGTGTCGGGAATTTAGGGAGGTTAGGGCTCTAGAATATGTTTGGTCTTTGAGGTGCCGCGGGACGATTTCAGTTCAGGTGGCCAGAGGTGCGAACTGCTCGCTTGAATTGGGAATCTTTCAAGACGGGAACTGACCAGGCGGGCAAATAATTTAGCCCGGGTGTCGGGTAGGGCAGACTGAGTTACTCAACCGTAAGGTAGATGAAAGGAGCCGACGAAGAAAAAAAGGGGGGATTACTGACCATGACGGGGTACGTCAAACCCACCTACCCACGTCTTATCAAGGGGAGGTACTATTTGATTGACATACTTGACTTTCGGACAGCGGAGTCTGGGAGGGGGAGCCTACATGAATAAGAGGAGCGCTCAACCTGACTCACGGACAAACATACGTAGGGGGACACACGGACAGATAGACAGGGATAAGCAGAGAGACTGAGAGAAGAAGAGGGTCGTTTTAAGGTTCATAAGTTAAGAGATTAAACCTAAATTAACTGTGGTTCTGTCTTGGAGTTATTGATTAACTACTACGAATTCAAGTGTGTGAAATTAGAGTGAAGAAGTGAGAGTAGATAGAGAAAATAAACAGAAGAACGACACTGGATCTTCACAATATATATAAGCTCATTTATATTTATATAAGCTTTGGCAAAAAATGAAACAAAGAATCAAACATATTGATAAAGCATTGTCATTTTTAAATTATTTTATTTTATTTCTTTGAAAAAAGTGCAATCAATTGCTGGCAGATCAAAACTAGTGTAGATATTAATTTTCATAACCAACTTTTCAAGGTTTATATAAAGGTTTATATAAATTAATCATTTTGTATATTGTAGTTGGAGCGGCCTTGATGAATGTAAACTATTAAAATAGGGTTTCGAATCGTAACTAGGAATTATATTAGTTATTGTGTGTGTGTTAGGCTCTTTCTTTTTAAATATATTTTCAAGGTATAGAAATATATGTGTATGCCATTTTTATCATCTTGTTAATCTGCAAATGGTTAAAATATAATTATTTTCAAAGATTTATTTTTTTTTTTCATAGGAGTCCGTCTTTTAATGACATCACGCGATTCTGACGATTTTTCATCCTTGTTGTCACAAAAAGTTAGACCTCCCCTCCCCTTAAATTATGGCACAAAGCTTTGCATTACCATACAAATAGTATATTTTTTTACAAATTGCATGGTTCAAATTTTTTTAAAATCATTTAAGTATTTATTTAGTGTAGACGTGCATTCTAATATCGTACCACAATGAATCGATGTAAAACGTCTTTAAATAAATTGTAAAAAATGAAAAATTACAGAGGAGCTTTTATTTACAATGGAGCGTTTTGACTGTTTTGAAGTTAGTTGACTATTCTTTAATTCCTCCCTTTCTCCTTTACGCAAATGTCAAGTCCTTAATCCCCTTTCTGGATGCGTGGCGTCATTTATGAACGGCACCTCTAATAGGCTTTATTTTTCAAGGTCAGACATACTTAAGTCATACTTTTTTTTGTTTGTTTTGACTTACCAAACACATATATGTCATAACTTCGAAGGAGGTATCCGATATCTTACAAAAAACTGTGACGTTGTGAAATAATAGCGTCACAATTTTGATAGTAAAATAAATTGTATATTCGTCACCAATTGAAAATATATTTGCTTTGTATAGTTCTTTATTTCCGGACTCTGGGTAACAATCTGGAAAGCTATAAAATAAGCATTGAAACAGAATTGGTGAAAAGCTATTGTTTCTAAATGATAACCCCCATTGAAAATTAGGAATCATAATTTTTGCTGCTCCACACTCAAATGACTTCAAACTCCCTTCATATATTCAGACTGCTGTTAATGAACCTGTAAAATAAATTGTAGATAATGCTTGATGTACGCATGCATGTAGTTGATAAGTGAATATCAATATAAAACTAAAGAAGTAATTTTGAGAAGATAAATGTTGTGCTTAAAGGTTACCGTAAAGCTTACTTGTTTGTAATGCGAGAGAGAAAGAGGCCGTGTGATATACAATAACAAGTATAAAATATCAAACATTAATAATTTTATATTAGTATCGACGACAAAAATGAATATCAACGTGTTCAATGTGTAAATGTCAACTTAAGCTTAATCACTTGGGTTCATTTGAAGTTGTATACTTACAGTTTATATTTATCATTATTTTTCAATAATTAATTTTACTGAATGAGAGACTCTAAAATACAATTACAATAGAAGAAAATTTAAAAAAATAATTTGAAAATACTCTGAATTTTTTATAAATAAAATGTTTTAAATGATGGAAAGTGCAAACACTATTTCCATTCACGCTGCTATATAATTGTAAAAACAATTTTTTTCTTTGTTCGCTACTAAATGGCATATAATCTTTCAATAAATACCTTTCTAAAAATAATTTGCGATACCGAAATTAATGGGAGCGTTACATCTTTGTCCATACAAGTTATACAATCATTGCACATTTGAAAGTTTATTTCAAATGCATAAAATATCAAATAATTTTAACGTTTGCGTTTAGGTATTTTCCCCTTGACTTACCAAATTTAAGAAGTAATAAAAAGGAAGCAGTGCGAAATATCATTCTTATAAATATTATCTGCAAAAGTAAATATTATTATTTTAGTTCAATGTACGAGATGAATGTTAAAAAAGTAGCTATCAGGATATGTTTCCATTTTAAAACACTATATAATTATTTTAAGAACTATACAACTATTTTCATCAATACATTTATTGTTTATTATATTTCTTACAGTAAAGTTGAAGTATTTAATTATTTTGGAATTTTAAAAAATAAATAATTTTCCATAAAATGAAATTAGTTTAGCTTGCCTTTCAAATTTATTTACAAACTATTATACTCTAGTGAACACATATAAATTATGGGATAAATAAGAATGTAATTATTAATTCATTTTATTGTAGAATAACTATCAAAGTCATATTTTTAAATCAAGTTAAATACAAATTTTGTTTTTATTCTTTTATTAAATTAAATTTACGACACTTACCCGATTCCAAAACTTTGCATGAGAAAATATGCGATATAATTACAATTACAATACATTTAAATTAACGTATATAATCACCTAATAAATCATATATTTAAAATATATATTCAACTTATCGTACCTCAAAGGTGGAGAATCAGGTATGAAGACCTCGGAAATACGAACTGCAATTCAAATTATGTACGCCAAGTATTCTTACTGTGAACCGAAAGTAAAGATGCTAAAATACCCAAACAAAAAGAAAGAAATTAAAACCGAAACTAAAAAAAAACTTACTAATTTTTTTCAAAACTTGCAATTCACTAGACTTTTTTTTGGTCTACCTCCCCCTCTCGAGAAAAAAATATCCTTCGATACCGCCCCTCTTCACTCTCTTGTATTAAAAAAAATATACTGAAATTAAAAAGGAATGATGTTTTTTGGGTTTTTTTTTTTTAGTGTAATCGAAAAAATGGTTTTCGAATTGATAATATTGGTTATTGAACTAAGAATAGGAAGGTAAAAAATAAACACTAAAACATTTGAAATCAGCTGAATAAGAATGATTAACATGTGTGCTTTGCTAATTTTGTAATCAATTTCTTATTTTCATCAGCAGTAATTTTAAATCATCGCGAAAGGCTATTTGTATTTGGTTTTTATGCTTGTTGTTGTTTGTTAATAAATGGGTTACAACACTAAAGGTACTTTCCACTTAATACTATATATGCTACAGATAATATTATTTAGAAATTTTAAATGACATTCCATATTTCCAAATAAGTTGTAGGGATACTTTTCAAAATAGAATATTTTGTAGCCGCTTTTGAATGTATATTTTCAATACACCATTAGCTACTTCGATTAGTTCTTCTTGTAACTTAGAAGATTATTATGTATTTACACTTACAAAATGATCCAAAACTCAATCGTGAATGTTTATTTTCAAAATATCATAATGTCGTCGGTAAAATCTAAATGGAGAAAATCTAAGTGATCACAATAAGAAAATTATATGTTAATTATTTATTCCAGCTGCCTGTGAATTATGGAATATGCCCCATTTCTTTTGTTCAGAAAATGTTGGTTTTTTTTTTTTTTTTGTTTTTTTTGTTTTACAAATGCAGAAATAACAGATTTTGTTGCTTTTAAATTCAGTTCACTACCAAAGGGCTTACTATTGGTTTATTTACTCTTTTTTTTAAACGTGTCGGTTATGTAAGCGATGTCATCTTTTTAAAGAGTTTCACCCTTGATCTAACAGCTTTTGAAGCCTATCTAAACAGTCAACCTTTTATATCCAGCGAACGTCTTTATAAAGTACAAATTTATTAAATTATTCATCACTTGCAATACAAAGCTTTTAAAATAATATATCAATCAATGATTTGTTTCCAATTGCGTTAATAACTTTAATTACATATTGTAATGAATTGTGTGACCGCAATTATGCCAAGAGTAAAGCATTGTTTTCATGACAAAGTTGACCAATCAAATCTTCTCATCCAAAAGAAATCTTTTTAGTTATCAATACACTTACTCGTCAACACTTTGAGCCAGGGGCGAATTAAGACTGCACGGACCCCGGGCTGCAATCAAACGGGGTCCTATGCAGCCAGCGTCCATTAAAATGATTGTTAACAGCTAATATAAGGCTGTAACTAAATATTAATAATGAAAAAAAAACCGAACACGAAGAAGTAATTGTTTGAAGTGCTCGCCGGTATGTTACAATTTAGTGTGAAAATAAACACTTTCAATTCAACTGCAATCGAACCCGGTACCAATTGCATATCAAGCCATTACTCTCTCCACGCGGCCAGCGGAGCTTGTCACAGGGGAGAAATTAAAAAAAATATAAACAATAATTTAAACTATGTTCTCTAACGGAGGCAACTAAATCCAGTTGTAGAGAAAATATTTATTATTTTTTTTTATTTATATTTCCAAGAGTTCGTGCAAACATTTGTACACTTTTATTATAAAATATAAAAAGTTTGGGGGCTCCCAAACCTTTGGGGCCCTAAGCTTTAGCCCGATCAGCCCCCCCCCCCTTAATCCGCCATAGCATTGAGCCATTTCATCAATTCTTAATTACATTGAATTTTTGTTAAACTAATATTTCTTGATAGTGGCTCGTGTAGCACAGTTTATTCTATTTCACTTATATACGGTATATAAACGAAATTAACAAAAATATTCTAAGCAGCAATTAAGATAGCGCAAGCTAATCTGATTGCTATTGAAAATTTATGCCAGATGACTGATACAATTTTATATTAGTATCAAAATTAATTTTAGTCAAATGTTCTAGTAGTCTTGAAGTGCGTAGCTGCGCCCATCTTAAGGCCAGTGAAGGAGTAAGCAGGAATCAAACAGATGTCCAAACAAAAATAAAGGGTTATGAACAGAATACAAAACTAATTGTGTAATAAATATCCTCTTCTTGTCACCGCATCCATACAGATATTCACTGCTCCCTCCACAATGTACGTCTGGTTTTCATTACCCCCCACACCTGTTTTTTTTCTATTTGTTTTTTTATAATTTTTAATACTTTTTTCCCACAAGAGGCAGTGGTGTTCGCTTTTGGAATCGCTGCACTTTGGTTTTGTTTGGTTTTGGCTTCCTTATGTCTCGTTGTGAGGACTATGTGTCCCGGCATCACTGATGATGATCTGCAGTCCATAAACGACACACGGAAGACAGGAATAATCGATAGAGAACTTAAAAGGCTAAAGATTGACATAGCATGCCTACAGGAGACCAGGCTCCCAGACAACGGTTCACTCAAAGAGGCCAATTACACCTTCTTCTGGCAAGGAAGACCGAAAGATGAACCGAGACAACATGGTGTGGGTTTCGCTGTTAAAAATACTCTTCTACCATCCATTGAACCCCCGTCATCAGGCACGGAGAGGATCCTCACTCTAAGACTCAGAACAACTGCGGGCCCAGCAAACATCCTTAGTGTGTATGCCCCAACACTCTATTCAACTCCGGAAGAGAAGGACCAGTTCTACGGAGCGTTAGACCAGGCAATAGCCAGCATCCACAAAGACGAGGCAATCTATCTCCTAGGAGATTTCAATGCTAGAGTGGGGAGAGACCACGAAGCCTGGCCCACCTGCCTTGGACTATTTGGAAGAGGAAAGTTAAATGAAAATGGACAAAGGCTTCTGGAATTGTGCTGCTCACGAGGCTTGTGTGTGACCAACACTTTCTTCAAGTGCAAGGATATACATCAAGTATCTTGGAGACACCCTCGATCCCACCAATGGCACCAGCTGGACCTCATTATCACCAGGCGTGCACATCTAGCTAGCGTCCTACTCACTCGCAGCTATCACAGTGCCGACTGTGACACGGATAACTCCCTTGTCGCCAGCAAAGTACGAATAATGAGGAAAAACTCGTACCACACAAAGAAAAAGGGAAATCCACGCATCAATACCTCCTGCATGAAAGACCCTGCGATAGTGCAGCTGTTCAAAGACAAGGTGAAGGAAAGTCTCTCAATGATGTCCCCATGTGTCACCATTGACTCCAAATGGACGCATCTGAGAGACACAATCTATACATCTGCAATACAAGCCTTTGGCAAAAAATCTCACAAAAACACGGACTGGTTTGATGAACATTGGGACGAGATGAAACCCGTCACTGAAGCAAAAAGGAAAGCTCTTATGGCTTACAAGGAAAAGCCTACACCCGACAATTTGCGTGCCTTAAAAACAGCTAAGTCACTTGCCCAAAAGGTTGCACGTAAATGTGTCAATACCTACTGGCTTAAGCTCTGTTCCAGTATACAATCAGCTGCAGACATGGGCAATGCAAAAGTCATGTACGAAAACATCAAAAAGGCAACGGGCCCCTTGACGTCAAAAGCTGCTCCCCTAAAGTCCAAAAGTGGAGAAATTATTCAAGACCAGGCAGCACAGCTAAAACGATGGGTTGAGCATTATCTGGAATTGTATTCAACAGTTACCACAGTCTCCAGCACCGCTCTAGATGACATCCCAGATATGCCACTCATGGAAGAACTTGATGTCGTGCCCACTCAGGAAGAGCTGAGCAAAGCAATTGACAGTCTAGCTTGTGGAAAAGCGCCTGGGAATGATGGAATACCACCAGAGGTTCTAAAGAGTGGCAAGACAGCTTTACTCCAACCATTGCACGAGATTCTGTCCCTCTGCTGGGAACAGGGCTACATCCCCCAAGACCTAAAGGATGCAAATATAGTGACACTATATAAAAACAAAGGTGATAGGAGTGATTGCAATAATTATCGCGGCATTTCACTCCTTAGTATTGTAGGAAAGACCTTTGCCCGCGTTATACTAACACGTTTACAAAGCCTAGCATCCCGCGTCTATCCAGAATCTCAGTGTGGTTTCCGGTCCGGTCGGTCTACCATAGACATGGTGTTCTCCATACGACAGCTCCAGGAAAAATGCAGAGAGCAGCAGATGCCACTATACATTGCATTTGTGGACCTTACAAAAGCCTTCGACTTAGTCAGTCGCAACGGGCTATTCCAAATACTGGCAAAAATTGGCTGTCCCCCTCACCTACTTGCCATCATCAGACAGTTCCATGAAAATATGCTTGGCACAGTGCAATTCGATTGAGCTAAGTCAGAGGCCTTCCCTGTCAGCAGCGGAGTTAAACAAGGATGTGTACTCGCACCAACACTCATCGCAATATTCTTCTCTGTACTTCTTCGATACGCATTCAAGGATAGCAGTGAGGGAATCTGGTTACATACCAGAGCTGATGGAGGACTTTTCAACACTGCCCGCCTCCGAGCCAAGACCAAAACGACGGATGTCCTAATTCGAGAGCTACTATTTGCGGATGATGCGGCACTAACAGCACATACAGAATCTGATTTGCAAAAACTCGTGTCAAGCTTCTCCAATGCCTGCAAAGAATTTGGTCTGCAAATCAGCTTGAAAAAGACAAACATAATGGCCCAAGACACTCAACCTCCTCCTACCATAAATATCGATAATGAAAACTTGGAGGTTGTGGACAGCTTCACCTACTTGGGATCCAAGGTCTCCAATACACTGTCCATTGAAGAAGAAATAAACAGCAGAATTGGCAAGGCAGCCGCAACAATGGCTAAACTAAATAAGCGGGTCTGGCAAAACACCAAGCTAACGGAGAAAACCAAACTGTGCGTCTATCGAGCCTGTGTCATCAGTACATTACTATATGGGAGCGAGACATGGACCACTTATACATCACAAGAGCGTAAGCTTAACAGCTTCCATTTGAGATGCTTGCGCCGCATTCTTGGCATTAAATGGCAAGGAAAGGTGCCTAATAGTGAGGTCCTAAAGCGTGCCAATACCCAAAGCATGTTCTCAATTCTTAGTGAAAGACGCCTGAGGTGGCTAGGACATGTCAAAAGAATGAGCCCCGGCCGCATCCCGAAGGACCTCCTATATTGTGAACTTGCTTCAGGAAAGAGGAAAACAGGTCGCCCACGCTTGCGATTTAAAGATGTCTGTCAAAGAGACATGAAAGCAGCCAAAATACATACAAGTGACTGGGAGTGTAAGGCAGAAGACCGATCTACGTGGCGCACAGTTGTCAAAGAGGGCGTCATAATAGCCGAGGAGCGAAGAATGGAGGAGGCTGCAGACAGAAGAGCTAGGAGAAAGGCCAAAACATTTGGAAGCACAGAACTCGTGTGTAAAAACTGTGGCAAAGACTGTCACTCAAGGATAGGACTGCACAGCCACTCGAGAAAATGCAACCCAACTCAACGGTGATGCACCATCGTCTCGCGAGACGGAAGGATGCCGATATGTCTCGTAAGGAGACGGAATATTCTGTGCTCCTGTAGGATTTATGCACGTGATCTTGCAGTTTCTGCTGTGGCTGTACAAGCCCACTCGCAAATGGCAGACTTTGCTGCACTTCTCACACTGAAAGGTAGTGCTGGTGGTTGGCTGAGTTGTTCTGCGTTTCCTCTTTAGTCGAAATTCGTCTGCGACCTGTTGCAGGCATTTCCCCCCTGCTTCTAGCCCAGCAGCGAGTTCCTCCCAGCTATTCATGTCAATGCAAATAGCTTTGAGGTCTCTCTTACACACATCTTTGTAACGGAGGTGAGGCCGGCCTGTGGATCTCTTTCCTTTGGCTAGCTCAGAATAGAGGATTTCCTTTGGGATTCTCCCATCCTCCAATCTGTGCACATGTCCCAACTACCTAAGGTGACGCTGGCGAAGGAGAGTTGTCATGCTTTGGATTTTCGCCCGTTGTAGCACTTCGTTAGTGGTGACATGGTCCTGCCAGGTAATTCCCAGGATGCGCCGGAGACAGCGCATGTTGAAAGCACTCAATCTCCTTTCTTGTCTGGAGTATACGGTCCAGGATTCACTGGCATAAAGGAGGGTGCTTAGCACACATGCTTTGTAAATAGCAATTTTGGTGTTAATGGTCAGCTTTTTGTTGCCCCATACTCTTTTTGAGAGCCTAGCCAGAGTTGTAGAGGCCTTGCCGATCCTTTCGTCTAGGTCGAAATCAAGGGACAGGTTGTTGGTGATATTGGATCCAAGGTATGTAAAGCGTTCCACGGCCTCAAGTTGGCAGCCATCGATGGTGATGTTGGGTGGATCAGCGTCTTGGGCCATCACGTTGGTCTTTTTGAGGCTGATGGTTAGTCCGAAGTCCCTGGCGGCCTTGGCAAAGTGGTACATCAGGCTTTGCAAATCAGCTTCGTTGTGAGTTGCAATGGCAGCATCGTCTGCAAAAAGCCTGTCCCTGATGACCGTTTTTCGGATCTTTGTCTTTGCCTTCAGCCTGGCCAGATTAAATAGTTTACCATCCGAACGTGTGTGAAGATAGATCCCCTCTGATGAGGATCCAAAGGCATGTTTCAAAAGTCAGGCAAAAAAGATGCTAAAGAGTGTCGGTGTGAGGACGCAGCCCTGTTTGACTCCACTGAGGATATTAAATTGAGGGGAAGTTGAACCGTCATACTGCACCGTGCCTTTCATACCATTGTGGAATGACTTAATAATATTGAGCAACTTTGGTGGGCAGCCAACTTTTGCCAAGACTTTAAACAGACCATCTCCGCTGACCAGGTCAAAAGCCTTTGTTAAGTCAATGAAGGCCAGGTAAAGGGGCATGTGTTGCTCACGGCACTTTTCTTGAAGTTGTCTCAAAAAAAGATCACGTCGATTGTTGACCTTTCTGCCATGAAGACGCACTGTGATTCAGGTTATACTCTTTCAGCAAGTTTTTGCATTTTATTTAAAACAACGCGTGCAAAGACTTTACCCAAGATGCTGGGTAGGGAAATGCCTCTGCAGTTGTTGCAGTCACTTCTGTCTCCTTTATTTTTATACAGCGTGATAATATTGGCATTTCTCATATCCTCTGGTACAGCTCCTTCTTCCAAGCACTGGCAGAGGAGGCCATGCAGGTGTTCCAGCAATACACAGCTGCCGCACTTGATTATCTCAGGTGGTATTCCGTCCTGACCGGGGCCTTGGCTATTGGTAATCGCTCAATAGCTTCTTTTAGTTCTGCCAGGGTGGGTAAGTCGTCCAGTTCTACCATGAGAGGGAAGCTTTGGATGGCATCGATGGCATCCTGGGTTACATCATTTTGATGGGAGTAAAGTTCTGAGTAGTGCTCCACCCATCTGTCCATCTGTTTAACCGTTGAAAATAAATATATATTGTTATTCTCAAGTAACAAAAATTATCATTGACTTATACTCGAGGTTAGCATGCGCATTTAATTTAATATAAAATAGAAATTGTTGCTCACTAAAAAAGTATTCTAAACTAATCTTAGAAAAAATGGCTATTGAGTTTAGGTAAATTGAAATTACTTGTCAACAACTGTTACTTTTAAAAGTGTCTTTCATGTCTGATGACTAAAAATAACCCGTCCACAGAATATGTCCAGCACCTAAAATAAAGGGGGGGGGGGCGGAGGCAGGATCAACACATTTATAAAGATGTATGACGAGGAAGGACGGGAGGTGATTAAAAATATTAACTCTATATTAAAATGCGCTATTTTAAATACAGAAATAATTTATTTAACTATGTTTTACATGTCTTTACGAGTATTATGCATTATATTTGAGTGCCGCCTTATATGAAATGCATACTTAAATGTTATAAAATTTATTTGAAAGTTACTAATTTTTCAAAAAGAAAATTCCGTTTTATTGGGGGGGGGGTGGCGCTTTGTGACGTCAAAAAGATGGTATTGGTCTTCACATTTGTTACGACTCGTAGCATGTAGGAGGAAAAGGGGATGTAAAATCGGCCAACATTTTTTGGCTTTACTTATGTACAAGCTGTAATTAAAAAACCTTCTAATTAGATAATAAAATATGTTGCGATCCGAATCCATTGTATTTGCGGATATTTGTAACAGACCTTTAGGAATTTGAAAATTCATAAATTCTACTGAGCTACATTCAAGTATTTTATTTAAGTATATTTGGGATGCGGGGCTAAAAGCTGTTACTGTTATACTAAGTGATATTAATGTAATGTTATAATGTTATATTAATTAAAATATATATCTACTGATCTTTATGAATTATTTAATGTGCTTTTTAATATATTGTCTACTTAAAACCTTTTCTAAAAATTGTATCCATCGAATATAGGCAAACATTATTTTTCTATATGTTTAGGGTTTAATTTCTTCTTCTTTAATTAAATGTAGTATACTATATGCTTTTTGGAGTCAATACAAACATGTTTATTTACTTAATGCTGATCAATTTTAAACTTAGCTCTCTTAAAATATATAAGTCATCTCGTTGCATAGTTATGTATTGTCACTGTGATGCTGGGTAATACTTTCAATGGCTTGTGGTAAACATCGACCTTCCAGTAATAAGCATAATTAAATGATTTCGAAAATACATCTGCTGAAATTACAACTGATTGGGGTGGCGGGTGTTTAAGACATTTAAGAGACACCAAAACATTTTTTGCTGACAATTTTTTGTTGACGTTGTGAATAATTTCAAATATAGATACTGCATAATTTATGGAGGGGAGGGGCGAAAGATTTGTGACGTAATATTGTAGTGGGATTCTAACTTTTTGTGACGACGTGTGATGTAAGGAACCAGGTGAAAATTCCGTAAAAAATCGCTTGGCGTCATTTATGGACGGCCCCATTAACTTTCGACAACGTCGTACCTCCCGTTCTAAGATAAAATAAACTAATTTGACGGTGTATAATCTTTATATAATATTGGTACTTCAATGTTAACTTGTTATCCCTGGGCTGCTTTGTAAGTTTCAGGAACTAAATTAAATCATAATTAGTACACATTTAGTAAGTGTGCTAATTCCTAATGAATTATAAAAGCATATGGAATTTTATAACTATCAACTTCTATTACATGTTAAAATTTTGAATTAAAGTAAAAAATTAAAAGAATATATTAAAAAAAAAATAAGTGCATGTATTGCGATAGTTATACATGGTACTATACATATATA
>MUZC01000649.1:58128-74173 GCA_002072015.1 Radix auricularia | reverse complement strand
CTAAACCTAACCCACACCCTAAAACCTATCACTAAACTTAAATCATTAACAAAATATTAAAAATTAATTCATTTAACAAACAAAAATAAAAAAAACACCAAAAAAAAAAAAAAGAAAAGATTCCTCATCCGAAAACCGAACCTCAGACTTAATAATCAGCTGTCCATCGCACTAACGATGAGACCAGGAAGACTCGAACGCCATTGGTCTTTTAAAATTTATAAAGTAAACATTCTAAAATTATCGTTTAATAAGCCTAGCGGGTCCCAATAGCGGTCGTAGGCTATTGGGACCCAGGTCCGAATAGCCACTTCGTTTTAATAATATTTTTACCACGCTCATCAACACACGATTTTTCAACTAAACTAACTGCTGTAGACTGTCGTACATCGCTCCTCAGCGTTTCAACTAAACTAACTGCTGTAGACTGTCGTACATCGCTCCTCAGCGTTACGTTACAAACATACAGAACCACACCACTTGGTGTTTATATATATTAATAAGAATTAATTAACTAACACTTATTTTAACATTACTTGCAGGTACCAATCTTAGATATACAGACGCTCCTTCTATGCAGAAGATAATTGCGTCCACAGACCATGAGAGATGATCTGTTGGCAAGTGATGCAGCGGTCACAGGCCACGGCTATAGGGGTTCCACGCATTACCCCAGCCGCCTAACTATTGTCTAGTTAGGTACCCATTCGGAGCTGGGTGACTCGGGGACTCCTCAGGCCGCGAGAACAAATCCTCACCTTCGTGTGGATTCGAACCCGTGACCATCGGTATGACAGTCGAGAGCTCAAAAACAAAACGTAATAAAGTAGGTATTCATCCAAATTTTAAAAAAAAACAACTAATAATACACCTTCATCTATGCTATAGTAAATTTAATTTTGATTAATGACACTTTTAAACTCTAATAATAGATCTGAGATAAGTTTAAATTTTTCTACAAAACCAAGACGAAACAAGAATATTTAAAATGTTTATTCACAGAAAGAGACAAGATTACAACGATATTCAAGGTATTAATTTATATTTATAAGCACATATTAAGTATATTTTAAGAATTATTTTTTCAATCATTGTTTTTCATACATTTTCTTTAAATACCAGAAGCATTTAAATAACTAAGATTTCATTTCCCATTTACAGCAACTGGCCAATATGTTAACACTGAGATGCACGCCTATGAAACAGCTAGCCCCAATATTGCCAGCTGTTCAATTGATGAACTTGATGTTGACGTGCTTCATCGAGAGTCTAGAGGTAAACATATATCCGAAAAGGGTAATAATTACTTGTATCCATGTTTATTGTTACACACTCACAATTATAAACAAATTATAATTAGAAGTTTTTGTTAAAATTTTTTAACTTTTAGGATAATTTTTTTTAAAGATAGATCACTGCATTTCTTCTAATATATTACATGTGAAATTAATCAAATGACAATTTAAAATAAAGTTTAGATTTTAATAATATTGTTTAATTTTAAAAAATCATTTTTTTTTTCATTTCAAAACCTTTTAAAATTACTCAATAACATTGTTTATTTTATAGCTGAAAGTGATGAGCATCAATATGTCGAGGTTGACGAGCTGAAATGAATCACACTTTTTTGAGTTGAGGTTGTCTTTTAATGTATTAATTATTCCTAGAATTTGGTTATTAATTGTTGTTGCCTCGATAAAATTAATATTACCAGTATATCGTATTTCATTTAAATATGTGAATTGAGTTTATTGAGTACAACGTTTAATTTAAATTATTCATATTTATTATATAATGTATGAGTGTGTGTGTGTGTATGTCTGTGTGTAAGTATGTGAAAGAATTTTAGACTGAGATCGAAAAAAGGTACCAAACGAAGAGATATGACTAACAGTTTGCATTGAATGAGCCTATAATTTTAACATATCATATGTCATTTTTATCGTATTTGCAATGTAAAATGTCAATTATGTATAACAAATTATTATATTTTAATGTAAATATTCCAATGACATAAATACATATTTATTTTTATACAATTTAAAATACATTCATATTAATTAATACTATTTTTTTCAAAAATATGTTAATTATAAAATTCTATAAAAATTAGTTTTCTGTGCGTCCTCGAGAGTGATTGTTCCGAAGTGTTTGAGGTGCATTAAAATTATAAAAATCTAGTAAACATGTAGTTTCTAACAAAAGATTCAAACAAAATTCATCGAATTTGTAGATGATATATGGCTACCTTTTAGAATTTTCATAAATATTTTTTTTCTTCAAAATTCTTGTTTTTATTTAGCATAATCCTAGCTATATCAACACTCGACTTTTGATTTTTTCCCCCCTCAAATCTTTTTGATCGTATTTACAAGGAGAAACTAAAAATCAATGATAAGTATTCACCAATTCGACGTTTTAAAATTCAAAGCAAATGATTTATTAGCAAATTTCAAATACGTATTATAATCTAGTAAGGCATCACTGAATTTTGGAATATATTAAAACAATATTTAGGTAAAAGTGTATTGTTATAAAGTGTTTACATACTGAAATTTCTAGCTCTGTTGGTATTTATTTGTCGATACTAAAATGTTAGATTTTAAATACTGTGCGTTGATGCTTTCCATTCGAGCGAATATTTCCCAAAACATTGGTTTGAAGGTTTTTACCCCTTGAAAAATTAAGCGATAGAATTGGGACCGTAGTATACATAGCGTGGTATTATTTTTAGCTCTGCAACTACAACACATAGATTCTTTCTACTGCAAGAGAACCAACTCATGTTGTGTATGTTATCGATCCAATTATTTATGATGACCTAGTTTAACAAGGAAGTAAATAACATTTTTATGAGATATCATATGCAGGTCACCAAGCTCTACATTAGTCAAAACACTTACATAGCTTCTCGACAACACATGTTATTTAATGTTATTAATGAAAACATATTTTGAAAAAAATGATAGTATTTAAGTTACACAAACATTTTACTTGTTTAACAAAATTATAATGTGATATATCTTTAAAACTCTACTTAAGTTATGATTTTAGTAAAGAACGCAATTGCTCTTTTATAAATATGAAGAGCACGCATGAAGAGGCAGGAAAGGTAAATAATGGCTCAGGCCATCTGTGCGCAAAAATGACCTGCACCAAAAAGATTCTTCCAAAATTGCGACGTCTAAACGTCACATACCTACAGCCAGCCATTGCTACACACTATATCATTCTTCTTACCCCAAAACCTGTAAAGACTCATTCATTTTGCTCACTTGCTTGCCCACGGTAGACTGTATCAATTACAGGGGGGGGGGGATTTTTAGGAGAATGCGTTGGAAATGGTGGAGTTTTTTTTAGACAAAGGTGATATACTTAAGCTATACTTCAAAATACGATTCAAAATCTTCACTCTTGCCGACTCCTTTGTACAACGCATTAGCGATAATAATGAGAGGAGTAGATTGGTTCTTACAAACCGTCCGCACAACACCAAAGCCATAGAATTTTTTCTGATATACCGAACCATCCTCATTGCGAACCCTAGGACTGTATTATCCATCCCTCACCTCATTGTATTAAGGATGCACAACAACCGTCGCAAAATGTTGGTTCGCAGTCTCCTTCCATCTATAACCAACCATTTGTGTACTTTACCATGTGGCCGACTTCGGTGTAAGACATGTTCTTTTTGTTATAGATATTGACTAGATAACTTTTCCTAAGGGAATATTTAAGATTAGGGATTGTTTTATTTGCACTGGCTAAAATGTTGTCTACAGCATTGTTTGGAAACGATGTCTTTTAGAATACATTATGAAATCCAAACGTTATTAGGGGCAATGCGCATTTCACTTGAAGATTTACGAAAATAATGTGTCTAAATATCCACCTCTTGTGGTATTTTCGGATCTTCTATCGAGAGTCTCCTCAGCCGGCGGATAAGGGAAATCCCATCAAGTTTGGAGGGTACCGGGGAAATAAATTATCCTTGGTGGACAAAAATCAGCCTTACTGCATTGTAGGAAGTGGAGGGATCCACAATGGCTAGGGATCCAACACGAAAAAAACAGCTTCCCATTGAGCTGTTAGGGTAAACGATTCAATTTAACGAGCCGAGCTAAACACCCATTGACTCTGAACTTTGGTAACTGGTATGCACTAAGCGGTCTTGACAAAGGAATGACAATATAGGATATCGGTGTTCATTAAGTTTAAATCGTTGTCGAGTGTAAATGGAATCAGGAACATTTATATCCATTTTGTAACGCAGTAATACATCGTGAGAGATCAAGCAGCTGTTGTCTTTGAGTTAGACTCCATAACTGTCATTAGCTTAATTCGCTTTTTATATGGCCAGATAAGTGGCGAAATACAATAAGTCTTATCTGGCAAACTTTATCCACATTTTGAAAATTCTAGTCTGCCAATAGTTTTAAAACCAAAATGTTCGTGAATTGCAAGGACATGTATTACTTAGCGGCCATTATTTAAAAAATAATAATTTTGTTTTACTTTTTACTTCAAATAACTTGTTATTGATGTGTCAATTAATAGTTAAAAGTGTTGGATAAATTTTAATCGTTTATTAACGCAGCCCTACTTTTAATTAACCCAAAAATGTATAATATAGTTCTAATCATTTGTTGATTTTCTTATTTAGAATTTTTTTGCAAAGCGGTTAATTCCTATGGTTTGGAATCTTCTTATGTGAAGTATTTTCACGTTCGTCATAGGTAAGATACTTATTGTAATAACCTTTTTTGAAATGTTCATTTTAATGATTACATGTTTTTTGGAATGTAAGGTATGCCGTAGAAGTAAGGCTGAAAAAATTACCGATTAATTTCTCGATTAATCGGAAAATTATTTTATCTATAAAAATTATTTTAATCGATAAAATAGTGATTAAAAATAGAAAAATGTTTTTGTTTTTTTAATAATAATTATTTTTTATTTTATCATTATTTTATAACGTACAAACTTCTCCGTTGCGGTAATCCTCTCTGTGCATACTTAAAAATAACAAGTATTATAAGGACATTGATATTAAAAAAAATATTGTTTTGAACTATTTAACAATAACAAAATTTAAATTCATTTTCATTATATTGAACTAGGTTCTAATATTTTAAAATATATCCACTAACAATAGTACGTGTTTTAAATTAAATTAAATTAAATTCTTTGGTTGTTGGCATTTTAAATAATACAATAAAAGGGCACAAAATATGAAGGGAATCGAAATAGGGAAAAAAGAGATTATGAGGTCTTAGAAAAAAAAATTATAGCTTTCGAACCACTTGGGATAAAAAGATGATCTTTATGTTTTTACTAATCGTCAAACAATTTCTATATAGCTGTATTACTTTTATATTTATAAAATTAATTTGAACTGTTCATTCAAGTGCCTTAACTTTAATACGTTATTTAACTTGTTTTCAGTGCTGTTTTGAAAATAACATAATGCCGTTAACAGTCGTCCGTTTATATTACTTCCCTTGAAATTTTCAGCTAAATGACGTCATACATCTTTATTTTTAGCTAAACAAAATTATCGATTAATTAATCGGTAATTTTTCAATCGTTAACGATTAAATTAAATTTAATCGATAACAGCCCTACTTAGAAGTATAAATTATTTCTAACTGTAGCAATTAACTGTGGTCTTCAGTTAAAGTGGGGAAAATGACATGTGGATTTGATCGTTTCGAAAAGACGTTTAACGTTTAATGTTCAACTAATCAAGTTTTTTCTCCGGGAACGTGTCGTTTTATTTTTATTCACAATGAAGTAAGTATTATTTAATAAAGTTATATACATTATTTTTGTATTTTACAAAGTTGTCTGAAAAATAATTCTTTAAACAAATTGTAACATAAAGGACATAAATAGTAACAAAAAATCCTTCATAATAAATACATAATAATACTCACATTAATAAATATTATTTACTTATCTAACGTGGAAAAAACAATGATCCTCATGTGATCCATACATATTGTGTTTAACGAAGCAATGACATGAATCCTGGACATGTTTCAGAGACAGGAATTGAATAATGCAAACAAATTTAACACTTGAACGAAATCTTAATTAAAATAAAAGCAATATATTTAATTAAGTTTGAGCTGTACAGATTAAAACAACAAATTCTGAATGTGCGGTCTGTGTTTTTACCACCGCTAGATAATTGTAATTTATTTTTATTTTTACAATTCTAAAGCCATAAACAGATTTCAGTTGTACGTAATATAAATGTGTTGTTTTATTTCAGTAATGGTAATTTACTATTTCTTAATTTTTGGGGAACTGGTGGTCGAGTTACAAACCAGGGTTTCAAGTAACAGACAAGAAAGCACTTTTTTTCACGTGAATTTTTGAAGTCAGGTGTGTGCCGTGTAATATAGTTCGTATGATATATGCTTCACTAGCCCCTATAGCCAATGTTTTATTAATTGCAATTTTCTTTGTATAACTAAAAATATTAAATGTTTGTTCGTGTTTTTTTCCGCAAAGACAAAAATATAATGAAGCTTAAACTAAGTCAGTCGATTAAATTTCCTTATTATTATTCCAAACTAATTTTTTAAATGAAGATAATATTTTTGTTTCTCTTTGTTACAGACTAGCTCTGTGTATCTCTCAGAAACAGTATATTACAGTCATGTAAAAATAACAGATAATGTTCCGTATTACAAGTCAACATGTTGTATTATGTTACCAGAAATATATTTAATGAAATCTCTACATGAAATTGTAATTACAATGTATCCAAACGTCACTGGCAACATTACCGATTCACAGTTTGGAAATAATGAAAGTTTGTTTTTAGGGAAAGGTGAGTGTTTTCAAATAGCAGTATTTATATTTTATACAGTGTAACATTGTTTAGTTACAGATCTTAAAGTAACAAAAGAGCTACGAAATATCAGAATCGAAAGTTGTATTTTTAAAATCGTAACCGTCCTATAAAATGTTTGATAAAGAGTGATCAACTAGTTTTTATCCTTAATTGCATTTAATTATTGTTAATTTAAAGGCTTATGGTGATTGATCAAAGTTAAAAAAATTGCCCATTGCAATATTTTATGTATTTATATTATGTAAAAAGACTATTATTAACAGAAACATTATTAATATAATTAAATTATTGGAATCATAGTTGCCGATGATTGGACTTTGCACTTTGATGTATTTTATATTTACCAAGCAGGGTGTAAAAACCTCAATTTTTTAAAGTAACATGATTTTCTCACTTTAGAACCTTTAAAAACATAATGTATTTTTTACGTAAAAAAGCAGATACTTTGAGGAATTTGACACGTTGGTGGGGGCTAGGGGTGGATGGTACCCTCGTGATCACCATCTTCGTCCCTATTGAAATTGTATGGTTAACGACCATACTATTATGATAGATAAATCCATCTTTCTTCAAAAGTAAACACACGCACTGGTTAAAATACATATAGATAAATAGAACATGGTTATTTTTACATTTCTTTAAGCATTTAGGTTTTAAAATACAGGACAGTGATGTCCATCACTATGTTAAGATCACTAAAATTGTGAAAAACTATATCAGAAATTTTTTTTAAAAAGTTGTGTTTTCAACAGGCGATAGGTAGCTGAAAATAAGATAACAGACGTTGGGAATCAAATTCGGCCCACTTTTGTGCAAAATTGGACGGGAGAATTTTAAAAACTAAAAATAAATAGAGAGAAAATTCTAAGACTAGTTAATTATTTTTCGTTACTTAAAGAAGCTTGAATTTATATGCTTGCCATTTTAAAAAATGTAGTCATAGCTGGGTTACATTTTATACATATATATTTTTGAATGTATTGCTATACAAATACCTTACTTTAATTCATTTCATAATTAAGAATGGGACTGTTTTAAGCTTTATCTTAATATCATAAGCTGACTTTTTTTTTAAATTATTATTTTAATACTCGTTTTAAACAGATTCTGTTTTGACTTTATTTTGTTGTGTTGTATTTAAAAGTGTATAGTTTTTTCAATGCCTCTCTATCTGTAAAAGATGGCGGTGTTGTATGGTTTACTTGACCAACTCTCATAGGAAGTGTTCTTGTTGGTAACATCTGTGGCTGCTTGTGTCTCATAGCTTGTCTCCACAGACGAAACGGTTGAGTAAACTTTACATTATAAATATATTTCTACGTATATATATATATTACAGATATGAATACACATTTGTCTTTTTTAAATAATATGTTTTTTCTTTTGAATTAAAAAAAGAATATTAAAACTTTTTAAATTATTTGATCCATATAGCTATTGATATTATTTACCAATAATACATGCCTAATGCCATATACATTTCAAAGTAGCCTTTTTTTTTTTTTTTTTTTTTTTTTTTTTTTGCTGTTCTTTTTGTAAAATATTTTCACAACAAACGTGTAAATTATTTTATTTTTCATCCGAATATTTTAGTAAACAAACATAAAAGCAATGTCCTCCTTATTTCGATTTGTTATTAAACACTATAAATTATCTTACTTCTACAATAAAATTTACCATGTTTATTTTAGCTTCTCGTGGCATCTTACAATTGGGTGTCATCTGTACAAAAGACAAGAAGAGCATTAACCCATACAATGAAATTAACCGCATATACATTATGCCCGTCAATCAAATATACGAAGGCAATGAAGAAACACAACTAGGTGGCTATACAAATTTAATTCACCAATATCCACGTGATTTCACAAACACCCAAACACAAATTAAGACGCACGTTTACGAAACAATAGAGGATGAACATGTTGAACAGCTTACCCATGATGACAAGCTATGTAATGATCGTAATTAACGAGGTAGTGAGTGCTGTGGAAGGACCGTCTTATGTGCCTACTAGAATCAAAAGAGAAAAAAATGCAAAAGAAACCGATGAACACCCTTATGTTTTTACCGATACCGTTGTTATCAACAAATTCGAAGTTATTGTTAAAATAAACAATGTTGAATAAAAGATGCACTGACCTTATATATTAAAGACCATCATTCTATACAGAAGATTACTGTGTTCTTCACTTATTAAGAACTAAAACATTTGGCGAAAGGTCATTCTCCTTTTGTGCAGCCAAACAATGGAATTCTCTTCCATTACATATCCGTAGCATTTCAACAGCTAAGTCATTCAAAACTGCACTTAAGACACATCTTTTTAAAATTTGTTTTCAAAATTAATAAAACAACATTTCTTTAAATGATTAACGTAGCTGATGTATTGAGTATAGCGTATTGTTAACATGATATGAACGTTTCTTTTTATTGATATATGTATGTTTTTCCATGTAAAGCGCTGTGAGCCTGGCTCCTTGCTGGGATACAGCGCTATATAAATTTTCATTTTGTTATTATTATTATTATTATTATTATTATTATTATTAAAGATCTATCATGAATCTAAATGCCCATATATCAGAATAAAGGAGAATTTATTTTTGTGCATATTTTTATGTAAAGCTACATTATTAAACTTTTCTAGAATTATCAAAAAAAAATTTTTTATTTTTACAAAGAAAATTTTAGATCTACTTTGTTTGACAAAAATGTAAAAATAAACTAAGAAACTTTAATTCGAGATTATGTATCAATTTATCATACGTGTTTAGTGAATATAACGTAATAACAGCAAACATAAAACAGTTTTCCATAGTTATTATAATTATGATAGTGTTATTCATTATTATAATGCACCGACACAGCAGTAAATACACTGAACCCAGAAGTGAAACACATAATGATTAAAAGACATATATTTTTTATAAATACATTTAAAACTTCATTTAAAAACATTTTAAAAAATAATATGCTTGCCTTTAATTGTGATACTATCAGATAAGAAATATGAACTATGCATATCATTTTATTAGAAAAAAAACCAAACAAATGTAAACAAAAAATATATATAATAATAATTTTAAAAATATATATCTAAATAAAAATATGTCATATTTTCCAAGCTAAAGCATTCAAGTAAAAAAAAACTTCTCTTGTGTGTGATAAATGATTTTGAAATTAACTTTACTGATTTATTACTATCCTAAAATATTCATATCCAGAGTATAAAATTAGTCTGAAGTTGATTAGAATAGTTTTAAAATACAACAATATTAACAATAAATAATTTAATCCTGTTAATTACAATGCTATGATAAAAATAATAATCATGTAGGTCTTTATATTTATTATCGTTCTTAAAATTGTGAGAGAAAAATTAATCAAATAGGTATATTTTTTTTCATTTTTTTTAAAGGCCAATTTCTACCAATGGCACTGTAATTAAATTGATTATCTGTCTATCGCCAGATTTTCATTTATCCTCCCACCCTCACCTTATATTTTTTGACAAAATATTCGAAATTCATTTAACTTACGACACTTGAATTTGAATTTTTTGAATTTCTTACAAAGTCATTACGAAATATAAAAATACAATTGTTTTTTACTTTAATTCTATGTAAACAGGAATAGACAATAGTAGAGTGATATTCTCTTGTTCTAGCTCGTATGGATTACTGCAATTCTCTTCTGTCAGGTGCGCCAAAACAATGCATTGAAAAACTACAGAGAGTTCAAAATTCAGCTGCAAGATTAGTTCTAAGGGCAAAAAAACATGACCATGTTACTCCGCTACTTTACTCTCTTCATTGGCAACCTTATACAAGCCCGAATTGATTACAAACTGGCCGTTCTGTGTCACAACTTCTTTTCTGACTCATGCCCTTCATATCTTACTGAACTTTTGTCAGTCTACTCACCAAGTCGTCAGCTACGCTCCTCTGCGGATACACGCATTCTCTGTGTTCCTAAGATAAGAACTAAAACATTTGGCGAAAGGTCATTCTCCTTTTGTGCAGCCAAACAATGGAATTCTCTTCCATTACACATCCGTAGCATTTCAACTGCTAAGTCATTTAAGACTGCACTTAAGACACATCTTTTTAAAATTTATTTTCAAAAATAATAAAACCACATTTCTGTAATTGATTAGCGTAGCTGATGTAATGAGTATACCGTATTGTTATTTATGTAGTTAATATGCTATGAATGTTTCTTTTTATTTATATATGTATTTTTGTTTCCATGTAAAGCGCTGTGAGCCTGGCTCCTTGCTGGGATACAGCGCTATATAAATCATCATTTTATTATTATTATTATTATTATTATTATATAAAACTTCCGAATATTTTAGGTAATTATATTTTTTAAAAAAATATTTTTCATACACTTTAGGTATATACATTTTAAAAAATTAATTATGTATTCTCACAACCTGGAAAATGTGTAAACAGTGAGATGCACACCAATGAAAAAGCTAAACCCAACATTGTCAGCTGTTCAAATGACGATTTTAGTGTTAATGCACTCAATCGAAAAGCTAACCTAACAATGCATCTAAAAATGTAATACTCGTTATTACTGGTGTATATTCGTATACATTATTAACTATTAAACACCGTTTACTTAGAAGTATTTGTTAATAATTTTAAAACATGAATTTGTCTTTAAAAACGGGCATTTCTCCAAGTATGTTATATTCAATAATATTGACACAAATTTATAATGTAAAATTCAGAGTCTATAAATTAGTTGTATGTTTTTATGTTGTTTTTTTTTTTAAAATATACTTCGTGGTGCTATTTCTTTATTAGCTGAATGAGGAACATTAATGGAACGACAAAAACGACCTGCTGAGCGTATGACTCTCTTGGTTTTGTTTACTTTTTTTTCTTAATTTTAAAAAAAAAAAATTGTAAGTACTATTATATATTGCATTAATTTATGTCTTCGTTATTTTTCTGAACTAAAACCATATATGATTACTGATAGGTAAAATAATACATAATTCACGAGAGAGAGAGACCAAAGCCACCAAACTGAGACTGATCGTATCCATACAACAAAGGGAATTTTTTCAGTCTTGCCACCACACATAATAGTAGTTAATTACACACACACACACACACACACACACAAACAAACACACACACACAAGCACACACACACACACACACACACAAAAGCGAGAAAACAATCTGTTACTATGTGAAAAAAGTTTAAAGAAAAAAACATAACGAAGATGAAATAACGCATAATATTTATACTTTAATTGTATGGGGCCGCGTTCGACACCCGAGGACACCCTGTAGCTTCTAAGAAATCTTTTAAACAAAAATAGGAGATTAGTTTTAGCAAAAATTTGTAGCATTTGACCAAGGAATTTTTTTTCAATAAATTATTTTATTCTTATTTAGCATATTCAATCATCCACATTGCGATGTCTATTTTTATTTCTCTCTCTCTTTCTTTCAATTTATTTTTTATTCCAATTTATCAAAAGATAATTTAAAATAAATAAATAACAATTTAGAATTACCTGTAAGCGATGTGTTAGCTAATACCAAATGATTAATAATATTTAAAAAAGAGCCTTAAAATTTAAAAATGAAACAAACAACATGTAGTTTGTAATACTCGTATAAAGTAATGACATGCTGACTACTTCGGCTCTTATGTTTGTAGGTATTAAAGAATATTATTAGAGTTTTTATTTGTGTGAATGTTTATATTTGTGTGTGTGCTGGGGCGGATTAAGACTGCACTGGGCCCCTGGATGCAATCAAACGGGGGCCCTATACAGCCAGCGTCCGTTAAAATGATTGTTAACAGGTAATATAAGACTGTAACTAAATATTAATAATGAGAAAAAAAAACGAACACGAAGGAGTATCTGTTTGAAGTGTTCGCCGGTATGTTACAATTCAGTGTGAAAACAAAAACTTTTAATACCACTGATGGGAATCGAACCCGGTACCGCTGGCATCGCATGCTATTACTCTCGCCACACGGCCAGCGGAGCTTGTCACAACGGGAAATTTAAAAAAATATAAACCAGGATTTAAACTATGTTCTCTAAGTGAGGCAACTATATCCAAATATAGAGATAATGTTTATTAATTTATTTTATTTATTATATTTCCAAGTGTTCGTGCAAACATTTGTACACTTTTATTATAAACTATAAAAAGTTTGGGGGCCCCAAAACCTTCGGGGGCCCTTAGCTTTAGCCCGTTCAACCCCCCCCCCCTCAATCCGCCATAATATGTGTTTGTTCGCAAAATTAAGATATGTATTTCCCTATGTCATTAAACACAATGTTATTTGTAAGAGCATGTTGAAGGTTTTGAGTTAATGCTGCTAACATGAACCCCCCCCCCCCTTTACTTGACAAATTATGCTACAAAAATGGGACCATAGTTTACACACCATGGAAACTACACCACATAGATTGTGTCCCCTGCAAGCGACCCGCCTGATGTGGAATGTAGTAACCTTTGGATCCTGTCAGGTAACCTAGTTTCATGAGGAAGTACATACTATTTTCATGAGGTAAACTGTAGAGCTCGCAAAGTTCTATTTTAGTAAAAAAAACTAAGATATTTATTTGTAAAACTTTATAATTCCTTTTGTAACATGGAGAAAAATATATTCACATTTGACAGAAAGAAATATCAATACTTCCGTTTTTTTTGCAAATAATTTGTAAGGAAAACGATTAAGGTCACAAGTAATAATAGAGTAAATTACCACTAGAGAAACGCTATGTCGTACGAAACACTATTTCATTAAGCGTTCTCTGTATGTTTATTTGCTTGTCTAACACAAAAACGAACATGCATAAGTCGAAATAGTCCATTTTTCAATATAATTTCATCGTTTCGTTTTCCGGGAAATATTATTTTGTGAGTAAATTTGTGTCAACATCTTGACACTTGCGCCTTGTATGCTGTCAACTTCCCTAGGAAGAACAATGGTGATATCCGGGTTAAGACTAATTTTCCTGTTTGATTTGGAAAACTCTCTTTTTGGGATTGCATAATCACTTACTAATAGGTCAGTAACCACTCTGTTAAACTTGGCAATGTTTTTTAATTGTAATGTTCTTTTTAAAGTGGTGTTTACGACGAAGTAAGCTTAAAGTTAGTTTTTACTTCGTACGAAACGCTTTTATTTCTGCAGAAAAAAAATTAGATATGGGACTAATTCTTGGCCTCTAGAGTTATTTGAAAATAGTAATGTTTGTTTTGAGGGCATGTTAACGTTGAAGTATATTTGTTTTATTGTAGAATATTACTTCAGGGCAAACACTTTTTCATATAGGAAAATTAAGGTAAATATCTAAGTCTAGTCTATATCTAGACTCCTAAGTTTTTATGAGGATGAAAATTAAATAGAATATAATTATATTTCAGATTTAAAGCAATGTCTAGCCTAAGAACAAAACAGAGCCCAGATGTAATCAATGCGGCATTGGCTAGTATTAGGGAAAAGCGGCATAAATGACAGGCAAGCGGCCTGTCATAGCCTATGCAAAGACCATACTCACGCCTAAAGAGGAGGTCAAATTAGCAAAGAGGAAGAAGAGAAATTTATTAAGTTTCAAGCCTTAGCTGTGGGGCTAATAGAAACGTGCTGTGTGGCAGTAGAAGAACCCCAAAACTGTACAGTCAAAGCTAACTTGACAGTAGATGACATTTTAAAGCTGCCAGCTTTTGTTACAAGGAATAAAAACAAGAAGAAAACAGTAAATGCTCCAACAAAGACGAAACAGAGAAGAAGAGAAGATAAAAAAGGAAAATAGCTGAGTCCAAGAAAGTAAAGAAGTATCCAGTAATAGATCTATCTTAACGCACAGTTAATTAAAAAAGTAGAATTTGACATCGTTGTAGACAATATTTTTAATATAGAAGAGGATCACTTGTTGGCAGGAATGTGTCAAGGGTGCAAAAAAGGGGAGGGGCAGAGGTTTGGGTCCAATGTGATGTGTGTGATGGCTGGTGGCATGCACAGTGCACGAAAAATTGTGCATCCTTAAAACAGGACACTTTTGTTTGCACTGTTTGCTGCCCTGACCAGTGACTGTAGATTATGTTATATTTTATGTTATGTTATTTTATTTCTAAACGTATTTTATCTACCTAAAGTTTATTTTGTAAAAAAAAAGCTTATACTGATATTGTCAGTCTACTATGTTGTTCTTTGGTTCTGTGTGCCTTTATTTAAATGTACATATCATACAGAACTAAGTTATTTGGGCTCTAATTTCTTTAATAAAAGTTTTTGCATTATTATTGACATCTCTGTCAGGGGTATGAGAATCAGTGTTTGTGAAAGTTGTATTTTGCCCGGTCACAAGCTCATGCTGTGATTTTTGTGAACGAGATTCACGTGGGTTGCGTGGAGCAGTCCATGCAAGGTCTGTCCAGGCCCACGGGTATAAAACTCGTGTGTGTCTCGGCTGTAGGAGATTTACGGACACAAGTCGCCGGGTGACGGTGAACACGAGGAGTACCCGAGCTTTAGGGTTGCCGTGTTGGCCGGCTGGACTGTACGGCGGGCCTATGTTGTAACTAAGAGACATGGAGATTTGGTAGCGGGAGAGTTGTACATAGGTGACATGTGGGGACTCATGTAAATAAAGATTGCTGTAAAAAGGGACTTGAGTTCAATTACTGTACAACAGTTGTTGGTGTGTGAGCCTTGGACCAGAACCCTAGCCAACGAAACCTGACAATCTCCAGTGTTATTTGTTAGACTCCCTTAATTAAAAAATGATTATTTGGTGATTTTGGTTATGTGTTTCCTATGAGGTCAAAGTGTTTCCTTTGAAAAAAAATACGCAAAAAAGTGTTTCTCAGGCGGTAGCTTGCTAGGTCAGCTAATATTGCTTTTACACTCTAACCTCGCGTAGTATTACAAAAATGCTTTCACATTATAGTAGTCTTGTGGTCATACTACTTGTAGGTGCTTTCATTTTTACTCCATGTCGAGCGGTTTAGAAACTAAGCCTTGAAAGCAAGAAGTCGTGCTAATTTTAGCGTAAAGCGTTTGCAAAGTGGTAATTTACTCTATATGTATACCTTTTGCCAAAGAACACAATTTTACGTAGAATGAACAAAACGAAAACATCAACAACTATGATTTGAAAAAATGATTTAAACAAATACAAAA
>MUZC01000649.1:15142-58109 GCA_002072015.1 Radix auricularia | reverse complement strand
TTGGGGATGTCCGAGATGTGTTATTTTTTGTCACAGGGGGGAATTAAACATGATCATGAAGTGTTTTTATTTTAATGTCTATGTAAGGGTTGTATTAAATTATCTTTGTGTTGTATTTATAAATTAGAATTGATTGATTTATGTATAAATACTAATTTATTTTTTATTCTTCTATCCTCTAGTGTATCAAGGTCTAATGAGTTAACTAATTGTGGTACTCTTGTCAGTTTTGAATAGTCTCCAGCGATGAATATTGCAGCTCTTGTTTGAAATTGTTCATGTTTATTAATGTTTTCTTCGATAGATGAGTCCCATACAGAAGATGCATATACATTTCCTTGCATTTTACAAGATTTTGGTTTCAAATCTATCGGCAGACTAGAACTTTCAAAATGTTGATAAAGTTTGCCTCATATGGTTCTTACATTTCGGCCCTTTTTCAAACCATATGAAAAGCAAATTAAGCTAATGACAGTAATAGAGTCTGACTCAGAGACAACAAATTCCGAAAGAATCCTGGCCTCTCCCGGTAAATTTCTGCGTTACAAAATGGATATACATGTTCCTGATTCCATGTGCACTCTTCAAAGTAGGAACCTTAATGAACGCCGATATCCTATATGGTCATTCCTTTGTCAAGACCGCTTAGTGCATACCAGTTACCAAAGTTCAGAGTCAATGAGTGTTTAGCTCGGCTCGTTAAATTGTCAATTAGAGCCGTTCAACACTTGATCCTGATAATGTCATCACACTTTTGTTTTTGCGTAGTTGATTAAACGTTAACACATAAAGTAGCCATTTTAGAGTTTAAAGGCTGTAGAAATACAGATCATAAGTAGCACAATATGTCTAATAGATTAACAATCAGAAGGCTCAAATAATAATGATAAAAAAAATGCAATATTAAGGTCTTTTCAAAGGCATTTTACAAAGTTCATCACCTCAGTTTACTTTAAAAAAAACTGAAAGTCTTTGGAATATCATGTCCCTTACATCACTGGATCCAAGACTAATTTTTGGGTAGGAAGCAAACAGTAATAATTAATGGATCTAAATCTACACCATTGAAGGTTAACTCAGGAGATCCTCAATGAACTCTACTAGGTAACTTAATCTTTTTAATTTATATAAATGATTTATCCAACAGCATCTCAACTGGAAGAAAAGTTAGGTTATTTGCAGAGGATTGTATAATCTAGAGAACAATTTAATCAGAGCGAGATAGCAAAATTTTACAAAAAGACTTAGATGAATTCATGAAATAGGAAACTAACTGGAGTATGTCTCTCCACACATAAAAGTGTCAACTGCTAAGAGTAACATAGAAAAATATACAAATATATTCAAAATATTTCTTTCATGGTAAAAAAACTAACCAAAACTAAGGATGCAAAATACCTAGGAGTAATAGTAAATGAGAAACTATCATGGAATCCCCATGTCAATGAAGTTATTAAAAATTCAAACAGAAACTTAGGTTTTATAAAAAGAAAGTTTTACAAATGTGATAAATATAAAAAACTAAAATGCTATCCACCCTGGTAAGACCTATAATATAAAAAGCCTTATGGGCCGTCAATAAATGACGTCACGTGATTTTGGCCGATTTTTACCCCCTCCCCCTACGTCACGCGTCGTCATAAAATCGTAGACCCCTCTCCGCCTCAAAAAATACGTCACAAACTTTGACCAACCCCCCCCCCCTTTTAAAAAAAATAACAAAAAAAAAAGACTTTATTTTCTATTTGAAAATAGATATGTTTCAAAAAACTTTTTTTTTGTCTTTTAAGTATTTATTGTGTGTAGGTCTACATAATAATATTGTAACAGGCGTTAAGTTATGAAAAAGACATTAAGTAAATTGTACGCCAGTGATTCTCAAACTTTTTCGTATCAGACGACCGGCCAGAATTTCTCCATTGCATTCTTTTCCTGTTTTGACATGATTTTCTGCGTACTGTTTTGATAGCAAAATGAGCCCCTACACAGCTTAAAGCCCAATAAGATTAAGTATGAATTCGGAATGTTTTATATATTACATTTGATAAAAAAAAATGTTTAGTTGCCGAGGCATAGCAAGACAGCTAACGAACAATGCAGCGGTAATGTCGAAAGCATTTAATTTGATAATCTTCGCGATTTATCTCGCGAATGTGAGTATTGATATTACAAAGATAGTTGCATTGTGGATAGTCCTAGAATGTATAGATAAAAGTTAATTCTTCAAATTGATTTCGATCTTCTAATGACAATTTTCTTTCTAAGTATATGCATATCAAAGGCATTTGATCTAAAATTATCACATTCATATCACATGTCATATCAATTATCAGGTATGCGCTGGAAGAGGAAAATGGCCAACACTGTACGCAGCTCACGTTTGTGAAAGAAAGTAGATTGTCATCTTGTGAGTCGCAAAATACAGAAATTTCTGCAATTTGAGGACTGAAAAATACTATGACATTAGTAAAATATCCAATAGTATCATAACGTTTACTCCGAAGCTCATACGTTTTTTATTTTATTATTTTTTTTGTTTGTTTTTTTTTTTTGTTTTTTCAATTCTTTTTTCTTCAGGATTTCAAGTACCTCACACAACAGTTGTAAATATTATGTCACCAATGTCGCCAATGGACTCGGCGTTTTTTAATTGTGGCATTATCTTGTGAAATGTATAAACTAATGAAAAATACATGTCAACTGCTATCGGTCTGTTTACCCAAGGGGTCGGTAAACAGCAATAATTTATCTCATTTGGGGTAAAAAGGGAACTCTTGAGAGAAATGCAGTATCAATGTGGGCATAGAAAATTTGCTAGAAGCCCCTACTTTTGGGTTAACAGTATTGTTAACATAAACTGTTATAATTTTAATATTTACGTATCCTATTGAACCGGTCCACTTTTTTTTCAAACCGTTTAAGCAGCCATAAAAAAAACGAAACGTATAAACATCCGTAAATTAAATTATATTTTAATGCATAAAAATTAAACATGACTATGAACCATTACTGTTAACGTCTATGCTTATAAAAAATATTTTAAAATAATATTTTTATAATGTTTTTTTTTTTAAATCCCTCAATTGACTAACGGGCATCCCGTAAGAATGAGGTCGGCGAACAAGGGTAAATTACTTAATCTTGGGTCAGAAGGGAGTCTTGGGGTGGGGGTAACGCAGACTCATTTGGGACTTATAATATCCACTCCACTCCACTATATATATTCAAATACGCCATGTTTACGTGTACCCTTGAAACACATGTCCACTATTGAACCGGTTCCTTCCAGAAATGCATTTGTTAAATTTGTCATCTATGTAGATTTCTTATTTATGTACTATAGGAAGACACCTAAATCCAACCTACTTTCATTTATATTGACAAATGTGACAATAATCTTAATCAACATGACTTTGCTGTATCAAGTATCCTTTTCGTCATATAGAAAACAAATGCCTTAAAAACTGAGTTCAGAAGAAATTTGTTTTGTGCTCCTCTCGAATTGCGATGTCGAGAATTAGATGCATTCAATAAAGTTAATAAATAATTTTGACTAATTTTAAATGGACACATTTATCATTATATTTAGAATGGCAGGAGGCTTTTGAGCAAACACTAATCGAAAACTTTAAAAGTTTATAATTGTATCGAATAGATTCCCCTTCCCCAACCCAACCTTAATATTCCGTGTCGTTTTGACTTAAAATATCTACACATAATACTATTCAAATCTTTTTTAGACGCTTGTCCTGTTTGTAAAACTCACCAGTATAGTTTCGAAAAGGGGGGGGGGGGTAACCGAACAAAAAAAAAGATCGCAGACTCCTACCACGAGTGAACCAAACGAAACTGTGTAAAATCACAATCGCTTTCATGTCAAAATCAAACGACGCAGGGTTACGATTTCTTATGTTCTTTTGTGGGTTCTCAAATTTTAGAATTATAATTATATTTAATTTTAATGTCTTGATAACTTATACCAACCGTCGACTAATGATCCATCGACCGGCACTTTAAGAAGAACTGAATACAAAAAAGTCATTACATACATTGTAAGTGACCAAATATTTCAGTGGAAGTTTTATTTAAAGTTACCCTTTCGATGTGACGTCACATTTCTTTCATCCCCCTCCCACCGCCAAGTCACACATCTTCACAAAAGTGTCATTTATGGACGATCCCTTATTACGTGGCAGACATAAATAGTTTGCTATCGGAAAACTCCACCATGACAATGCAAAAGGTGTTGTTATTGAATTGAAATTCAGTATATTTTGAACGATACACTCCACCATGACAATGCAAAAGGTGTGTTGACAAGTTATTGAATTTAAATTCAGAAGTAATTTGAACGATAAACAAGGTAACACACTAATGTTACAAATTGGGGTGGGGATATAAATTTAAATAACATTGTAAAAGGATTTATATGTATCGTTATTATTTTCATTTATTTTAACTAATACTATACATTTAACTTCTAACCAGAGGTTACAGATGAATTTTTAAATTGTGCTTTTAAAAAGCACATTGGTTATGCGGAACAATGGTTTTAATCGTCTGTCAACTACTAGTTTTGATTGCAGCAACAATTTCTGGTAATGTATTTATATTTATTAATTAAACACTTTTTTTTTACAAAAATATAAGTTTAAAATAACTTAAACCTAATTTAAGCACACCCACTTTACAATGAAAAATGAAATGAAAACATATGTTTGTTGTATCAGGTAAAGTGAATTGTCAGACAATAAATTTTTACCCATACAACCAACTGGACAGTGAAACACAATGTACCAGAGGACTGATTAGTGACCATGACATGGTTGTTTTCAAGGCATATGTGAATTTTTCAAGTGACCCGAACATACAACATGTACAGTTCCAAATAAAAAGAAATTTTGAGAAAAGCTTCGTTACAGTAAGTTAAATTTTCATACTTTATTTAAATACGTGTTACGTTAGAAGAACCATAAACAATATTAAGTTTTGTGTATATAGTAAAAGAAAATGTATAAGCACGTGCCAACTCACTCTTTTGATTTTCATCATTGAACTACTTTCTAACTGATACTGCTCATTTTTTATATGGATTTCACCACAGCTAAGTTTTAATTTCATTTTATTAGTATATATATAATATTATATATATATATATAATAGGGGTGTGCCGAAATTCGGTTCCGCCGGATTTTGATATACCCGGTGAAATTCGGTTCCGCCGGTTTTACATGTATCCGGAACAACCGGAATCCGGATTTTCGAAATTGGCCAGATTTTGTGACTCACCGGATCATAATCTGAGATAAAAGTAATTCTCTTTCCCGAATTCCATACGATCACGATACATAAATCGATTGTTTCGAGCGTTGAGCTTGTTTAATTTATTTTAAATATTCCGAACATACCAGAGGCTAGAGTCTACACCGCTAATAGTGGTCAATCGGCCCAATCCCATAAATGATAGTGCGGGGATGAGTAATTATTATTCGTGACGTCATCTTAACCGCAATCACCAGTGGCGTTGTAACAGAAATAATAAGCAAGTCAACTGCCCCAGCGCCTGCCCGCCAGCCCGCCATCTTACCCAGCACGGCAGACGACAACCAAATTGCGTCAAGCCAGCAGGCCTGTGCTTACCTAGCCTTTCTATGAATACTTTTAGGGACATTAGCTATCTCTGATTGGCCGGTCGGATACCGCTTGGTTACCTAAGCTAGCGTTTAGAGAGGCGGCGGGTTTCGGGAAATCGCACGCTCGAGTTGACCCATGCGAGGAATGTTTCTATTTTTGCTTAGTAAACAAAATGAGGGGTAGGACTGCAATCAGGCTTATACAGAATTCAATGGAAAAGACGTAAACAAGGTATGGGTTAGCCTGACCGGACGCAACAAAACAGCGAACGTTTCGGCAAAGAGCCTTTATCAACGAACATACAAGACACAAACAAAACGAAAATAAAAATAAAATTAAAAAATGAAGGAACTTAGCTTTTGGTGGAATCCGAAGTATCCAAAGAAAAAGTCAAATACTTACCCTTTAAACATTTTTTAGTCAAATACTTACCCTTTAAACACTTTTTCTTTGGATACTTCGGATTCCACCAAAAGCTAAGTTCCTTCATTTTTTAATTTTATTTTTATTTTCGTTTTGTTTGTGTCTTGTATGTTCGTTGATAAAGGCTCTTTGCCGAAACGTTCGCTGTTTTGTTGCGTCCGGTCAGGCTAACCCATACCTTGTTTACGTCTTTTCCATTGAATTCTATTTTTGCTTAGCAGGTTTTCATAGAGGACGTGGGTGTCTCGAGGGGACAAATTTGCCGAACGGCGCGGGTAATTACCAGAACTAGTTGCTAGTTCTTATCCCGCGTTGTCGCGCCGGAAAGCATGGAAGGTAACCAGCAAACTTTGACAGAAAAATTAAATGTAGTCAAAAAAGACTCAAGTGATATATCATTTTAAAGGGCTATTTTTAGACCTTTTCAAAAACACTTGATTTGTCTTTCTATATATTATAAAAGTTGAGTTATGAATTTTTTTATTTTTTTTCCCCTTATCGACCTATTATATACGTTATAGTCTTTAACCGTTAAAACCTATATAATTTATTCCAAAACTTGTGACCAAATTTCAAAACTCTGCACCCTTTCCCTCACAACTTATTTAATTTTAGAGATATTGGTAAGAAAATTTCAGGAAACATTTACAATCCAATATAAAAAACAACGAATAAGTAAAATTTGAAGGAAATCAAGATTTTGAATGAAAAAAAAATATATATATATATATAAAGGGATGTTGTAAAAAATCATTTTGAAAATTTTAACTAAACTACAAATCAGTTAAAACATGTGCATGCTTATTGTATTTTAATTGAATGTTTGGTACAATTAAATCAATAACTGCATTTAAATGTTTAAAGGGTAAGTATTTGACTTGAAAAATAAAATTTAAAGCACATTATTAAAATTTTTTTGTAAAAATATACCGCACCGACGAGGTCTGATTACTAAAATGTGAAATTAAAATTAAATTCAAGTATTTGTCAATGAAAATGTCAGTACCTCATTTAAAGATAATAAACGAACATTTTTCTGAATAAATAAGTATTCAAATTTCTAAACAATAATTTATAAGCTTTGTAATTGTCTTTGTCATCTATTTGTCAGTGGAAAAAATTTCAAGTTTTGTGATTAATTTTGAATATTATTATCTCTTATATTTATACCCTTAATTAACTTTGTTTTCTTATTTAATTTTAATTATTGAGATTTATTTGCTTTTGCTTGATGTGTAAAAAACATATTTTTGTTAAATTGTCTCTGTCAATTTCTTTGTTCAAAAGTTAAAATTTGATGGTAAGTGATAATTTTAAAATATTTATTATGATAGTAATTGTATTATATTTCCCTACACAATCCAGTAAAACCAAAATAAAAGGATTACAACGCCTTTATTATTATTATTTCCAAGGTAATACCCGTTTGCATATTGTATTAGAAAAAAGACAAGACTATTATTAATAGTATCCTTAACTGAAATTAATAGTTTATAGTTATAATATTTGAATGTGATAGTAATATTGTATAGTATAGATATAATTATAGACTATAACTGTAAATATATTATAATAATAGTATAGCATAATTAATACTATTTCATTAATTATTGCTATATTACTAGTCCACAAACAAACAAAATTTTTAAAAAATGTAACAAAATTAGTGAATTACTAGCATCTTTCTATAACTTATTTATTTCTGTCAAAAATTTATTTTAAAATATATACATTTAATAAAATTACTCAGACTAGCGATTACCAACAACTCTTTAATAAGCCTTAATATTTTCATACGCATTTAGGCAATAAAACCTATCTGGCTGACCCTTCCCGTGTTGGAAGAGGTGATGTTATTCACCTTCAGACGACCTTCTTTTGTTTATTTCATGAACGCTGATTGTTCTCCTTCTTTCAATGTAGGGTAACATAAATTTTGTTAAACTGCTGTCTAACAATAAAAAGTCATCAATAACAGAAGCCATTTTTTTCCGTTTGCTATTGCAATAAGAGACTGGATTGCATGTGAATTGTTTGTTGTATCGCTTGGCTTTTTCCCGCTTTTACTATAAACACCAACCGCGCGAGGGATTAGGCGCGGTTTTCTAGCGCAAGTAACTTGCTCGCGGCAACCAGTTTACCCGCCGCCTCTATAAACGTAGCCTAATAGATGACAAAGACAATTACAAAGCTTATGACTTATATGTTTAAAATTGTGAATACTTATTCACTCAGAAAAAAGTTATTTTATTATCTTCAAATGAGGTACTGAGATTTTCATTGACAGATACTTGTTGAATTTAATTTTAATTTCATATTTTAGTAATCAGACCTCGTCGGTGGGGTATATTTTAACAAATAATTTTTAATAATTTGTTTTAAATTTATTTTTCAAGTGAAATACTTACCCTTTAAACATTTAAATGCAGTTATTGGTTTAATTGTACCAAGCATTAAATTAAAATACAAGCATGCACATGTTTTAACGGATTTGTATTTTTTTTTAAAAATTTCAATATGATTTTTTTTACAACATCCCTTTATATATATTTATTTACAATTTCAAAATGTTGATTTCTTTTAAACATTTCTTATTCATTGTTTTGTAAATTGGATTGTAATTGTTTCCTGAAATTTTCGTACCCATATCTCTAAAATTAAATAAGTTGTAAGGGAAAGGGTGCAGAGTTTTGAAATTTGCTCACAAGTTTTGGAATAAATAATATAGGTTATAGGCCATAACCTATATAATAAGTTATAGGTCGATAAGGGGAAAACATGACAACAAAATTCATAACTCCACGTCTATAACATATAGAAAGACAAATCAAGTGTTTTTGAAAAGGTCTTAGCAAGCCCTTTAAAAAAATATATTGCTTGAGCCTTTTTTTAAACTACATTTAATTTTTCTGTCAAAGTTTGCTAATTTCCTTCTATGCTTTCCGGTAATTACCCGCGCAACTAGTTCTGGTAATTACCCGCGCCGGTCGGCAAATTTGTCGCCTCGAGACACCCGCGTCTTCTATGAACACCTGCAAAGCAAAAATAGAAACATTCCTCGCGCGAGTCCGCTCGGGTCGAATAGCGCGTGCGATTTCCCGAAACCCGCCGCCTCTATAAACGTTAGCTAACGCTCTTTGGCGCGGCCCGCGGCGCTCAGCTGTTAAAAAATCTTTTGCCACATTGAATACTTGAAATTGAAGTGGAGTTTATACTAAGGTTGTTAGGACCACTCGTTTTTTAGGAACGCCTAACTGTGATAAGTAATTGTCTTTTTTAATATTTTATTCTGAGGACACGTAGTTCACCGGTCTAAATATGAGAACCGGTTCAATCGCTCGTTAAAGTTAGCGAGGCATTTTTAAATAGTTTAAAAAACCAACGCCTAGCCCCGTCCGTTGTGACGTCATGTTTACCTCTCGTGTGTGTGATGCCGGTCAGCTCAGTCAAATCGCGCTTGAAAATTAATAATAAAATTATAAGGCTACGGAGTAAACAATGATCATAAAATGGAATTTATTTTTAGAAAACATTATTTTTCTATCGCCAACTCGCCAGAATAATTGAATTTTGCGGCACACACGTTTCCCCTCCCCGTTTTTTCTGTTCAAATAAGGTTTGAGCCACACTTGCCGTACTATTAATGTGGTAATCAAATGCCTTTTACTAGCAGGAAAAGTGTCACTAAAAGACCGAACTCAAATTTGTTTGGACGATTAATCACCCGGTATCTTTGATACGTCTTTCAAATACCTATCGTAATTTAGATACATGCACTTCACTAAGCGGCATGCGCCGATAAGTTTTTTGAATGCGTGAAACAGACTATAAACCGGTGATCAGAAAATGCCGATTGGTCACGGGGTCATATGATTTTATAGCTTTATTTGTGTTTATGAGACACATACTATAATTAATATAAATAGAAACAGCAAAAATCCGGAATATACCAGATCCGGCGAATTTTGCATAAGAAACTCCAGAACCGGATCCGGTTGAAAAAAACGGATCCGGCACACCCCTAATATATATATATATTTTCTAAAGAAACATTTTAAAAAAAAATTACATTTATTAATAAATAATTAATAGTTTTTATCTTATTATTTTTTTTACGTACAAACTTTTCCGTTCAGAGAATTCAGAATGTATATATTCTTTAAAATAACCTGTTTTATAAGGACATTCATAAAAAAAAAAACATTTTTAAAATCTATTTAACACTAACAAAATTTAAATTCATTGACTATATATTTAACTACTTATTTTTAAACATATACAACATAAATAGTACGTGTTTAAAATTAAATTAAATTAAATACTCAGGTCATGGGCATTTTCACAAATGCAATAAAAAGGCACAAAATATGAAGGAAAACGAAAGAGTAAAAAAAGAGATTATGAGGTCTTAGAAAAAAATCATAGCTTTCGAACCACTTGGGATAAAAAGATGTTCTTTATGTTTTTACTAATCTTGTAACAATTTCTATACAGCTGTATTACTTTATATTCATAAAATTAATTTGAAATTGTCATTCAAGTGCCTCAACTTTAATACGTTATTTAACTTGTTTTCAGTGCTAATTGTTTTAAAAATAACTTAAGGGAAATACCAATTGCTTGTTTTTATTACTTACCTTAAAATTTTCAGTATAATGACGTCATACATCTTTAGCTAAAAAAAAATGTCGATTAATTAATCGGTAATTTTTCAAAAGTTAATGATTAAATTTAATAATTAAATTGATAACAGCCCTAGATGTTAAACGCATTCGTAGGTCCCTAAATTTATTCGTTGGTTAGAAACAGAGAACAAAGTCTTGGATGACTCTAAGCAAGCTCAAACTGAATGAAAATAAGACAGAAGCACTGCTATTCTGTAACAATAAATCCCGCAGTACTTTGACTCTTCCGAATTCTATTCAGGTGGCTAGTTCTGATATACTGTTCACAACATCGACTAGGAATCTTGGCTACATTATTTCTGACAACATGTCTACAAACAACTTCATCAATCTCATTTGTCGCTCTGCCTATACAGCCATTCGTCAGATCAGTTCAATTCGTCATTATTTAACAGATAGTGCAAGAAAAACTCTAGTCTGTTCTTTTGTTCTGGCTCGTATGGATTACTGCAATTCTCTTCTGTCAGGTGCGCCAAAACAATGCATTGAAAAACTACAGAGAGTTCAAATTCAGCTGCCAGATTAGTTCTAAAGGATAAAAAACATGACCATGTTATTCCGCTACTTTACTCACTTCATTGGCTACCCATACAAGCCAGAATTGATTACAAACTGGCCGTTCTGTGTCATAACTTCTTTTCTGACTCATGCCCTTCATATTTTACTGAACTTTTGTCAGTCTACTCACCAAGTCGTCAGCTACGATCCTCTGCAGATACACGCATTCTCTGTGTTCCTAAGGCAAGAACTAAAACATTTGGCGAAAGGTCATTCTCCATTTGTGCAGCAAAACAATGGGATTCTCTTCCATTACATATCCGTAGCATTACAATTGCTAAGTCATTCAAAACTGCACTTAAGACACATCTTTTTAAAATTTATTTTCAAAATTAATAATACAACATTTCTTTAAATGATTAACGTAGCTGATGTATTGAGTATAGCGTATTGTTAACATGATATAAATGTTTCTTTTTATTGATATATGTATTGTTATTTCCATGTAAAGCGCTGTGAGTCTGGCTCCTTGCTGGGATACAGCGCTATATAAATTATCATGTTATTATTATTATTATTATTAACAAAGGACGCGGAGGTCGAGTGGTATCTCGTTCGACAATGGTCACGTGTGCTAATCCTCGCGAAGGCGAGGGCGTGTTCCCGGGGCCTAAGGTATCCCCGAGTCACCTATCTCTGAATGGGTACCTAACTAGACAATAGTTAGGTGGCTGGGTAATGCGTGGAACCCATACAGCCGTGGCCTGTGACCGTTGCATCACTTGCCAAAAGATCATTTCTCATTGTCAGTGGACGCAATTATCTTCTGCATAGAAGAAGCATCTGTAAAGCTAAAATAAAATAAGATACATTCAGAGCAAAAATTAGTCTCCAATGTTTTGAATCATTTATAAACTGCAGGTCAAGTGAAAATATTTAATAAATTATGATAAGAATGTCCTTCAGGAATTAATGCAAATTATAGTAGAGCATTTTTTTCATAAATAAGTCTATTCGTATACAAACACTATCAGATTGCATTAGAATCTAATTGTTTATATGTTATTCTATCTTTATTTGTCAAATGCCCAAATAACGTATTCTTGTTCCATAAATAAGAAAATTTAAACTTTAAAATTTAAATTGAAATATACACAAATTATAAATCTTCGGATCCTCTTTTTACATAGTTCTCTTTCCCGAAACTAAAAGATAATCTAAAGCAAAGACGTCATATAATATTGTTTTACGGCGAGAATATAATGTATATAATTATTTAACGCACCACTCGATGCACGTATTAAAATATAAGATCAAGCAATGACACCATAGCATTACACATCCAGTGAGTGACTTGGGCTTTTAGATCTATATATTATATTACTTTACATTCAAATTTAATACAATTTCCTTTTGAATTATTTTCTGTGCTTTTCACATTCGCTAATTATTTAGGACGATGAAAAAGAGATATGTTAAATGCATTACTAAGTGATAATATTTACCGCATTGTAAGAAAAAAAGAAAGAAATCCTTGCTAAAATATATTTTATAACCTCATGAGTAATATTTTCATTCTGTTTAATATTTTAACCAAATAGTTACTATACAAATTTCATTAAAAATACTTTATCTGATAATTTGCTTTTATACTCAATTTAATCACAGTCCTAGACTTTTCTTATATATTTTGATGTCGACATTTTGTTCTAAAAAGATATTAAAAAAAAAAAATTTAAAAATTAAAATATAAACAAAAACAACTTCCATGTCTGACGTTCTAAATGAAATAATTTTCATTTTATGATTTTTAAAGATAATTTATAAATTTACACAGTGAAATTTAGAAATATATGCTTAAAACAGTGGTTCTTAACGTGGGTTCGATCGAACCCTAGGGGTTCGGTGAGTCAGTCGCCGGGGTTCGGCGGAGGGAGGTCAAGACAGCACCCGACTCAAGGCATCTATATTACTACTAATAATGAAGGGTTCGGTGAATGTGCATATGAAACTGGTGGGGTTCGGTACTTTCAAAAAGGTTAAGAACCACTGGCTTAAAAGCACAGATTATTATTCAGCTTTCAAAACGAATAATCTCATTCATAAATTAAGCAAAGTGTTACAAAAAGTTTTTAAAAAATGAAATAAGATATTTTCATTTTTTAATAAAGAGATATAACCCTTTTTGTGTGCCCAAAGAAGGTTCTAATGTATCACTTGGAAAATTCTCAGGCTTGGCAGACCCTGACAGCTCCGATTACTCTTCACTTAAGCGAAAGACTTTCTTAGCGTTAGTTTTTCCTTAAAATTTTTATAGTGGCTGTAACGTGGGCTCGATCCCACGACCACCAGCTTGTAAGGCGACTGCACTAAAATAAAAATAAAAAAATAAAAAGTTAATATCCACAATGTTATTAGCAGTTAAAAAACTAAATTTTAAGTAAGAAATTCACATTCAATTATTATCAGCTAGATCATCAGCAGCCATTAAATGTCTGTAAGGAATTTTTAAAAAATTCTTTAAGTTATAAATAAATATAAGTCAAGACTTATATTACATAACTGCATCCACATTTAATATTTAAAAAAAAGAAAAGAAAAAAAAAACAACTAATTATACTACATCTGTAAAGTTTGTGAATTAGCTCGTTGAAATTGACACAATTACCAGAATACACACACTTTTGTTACTGAAATGTGTTAATGCTTTTCAAAAATGAGTAAATCACATTTTTAAACTATCCTGATTTCCAGCCCGTATTAAAATCAGTAATTTTTTAGACATGAAGTAATAGTACAGTGGTGACGATTCCTATAGATTTAAGATTTTTTTTTAAAAATATGCAAATATGTAAAGCCCTTATTTTTTAAATGTCAAAACCTTATAGTTAAAATAAAGATACTTTTTAAAGAACAACAAAGGAACTGCGGAAATTACGGATTCATTTCTAGATTAATTGTTAGCAATTTGGTATCGGTTTAAGCTATTTTAATCGATAAAAAAGCTATTAAAAGTAAAGAACGTGTTTCTTCAAAATCAATTTATTAATAAATAATTAATAATTATGAATAGTTGGGTTTTGTTAAGTACAAACTACTCCATTTAAAAAAAAATTATATAGATTTTTAAATAGAAAACTCAAAATAAGCTAAGCTGTTTTATAAGGATAATTATGTTAAAAAATTTGTTTTGGCTTAATTAAAAATAAAAAAAAATATGCAAATTCCTCTACATTATATAACTACTTATGTTTAAATATATCTAATAAAAATAAAGTTTAATAAAATCTTTAATTTTTTTTATGGCCAACTGTGTTAAAAATTTATACCGATTTTTATTTTTTTAAAAATATTTGTATAGTTAAATATTAAGTTAAACAAAAACTTGAAAGATGTCAATTTCAAATCCTGACTCTTGACTATTATTTTGTTAAAGTGTAATTGTAACAAGTTTTCAACTAATTTTAAAAAAATACAAAAAAACTGGACCTTGGTGTCACATGCCTTGAAATAACACCTGGAAAAAGTGAATAAGCAATATTTTCCATTGCTAAAATGCATTTTATTTCCATCGATTGTAAAAATTTGATTTCATTTTTGGTTTCCTTTTAAACAACAACATTTAGTTCAGAATATTGATGATTTAAAATGTCATTAAGACGTGGTAAATAACTCATTTAAACCAAAAAAAGGTCAATTGGCTGTTTTTGTTTTTTCCTTGAAATTTTGTGACGTAATAAATCATCATCTTTATTTTTTTTTGCTTAAATCAATGTTATAGATTAATTATTCCGTAATCTTCCGAATGTTTACAATTAAATTTAAATCAATCGATAACAGCCCTAAAAAATACACATATTTGTATTGATTCACTACTTTAATACAGTTTTTATCTCGACAATACTTTTCTAATGTGTTATATTTTTATTCTTTTCCTTTTCGACTTAAAAGTAACATACATTAATATTTTCAGATTCTCGATTTTGATATTTTATTGGATTGCAATGAGACTCAAAATGACATGTGTCAACGTTGTGGTGATCACCTTGTAAATATTACAATAAAACTGAATGCCTCAAAAAGTGACAGTGAAGCGTTTCTTAGGGGAATTTTGATAACCCCAGACGAACAACAAATATTTAGTGAAGTGAAGAGATTTCCAGAAATATACGGTAAAGTCAAGTGTATTATTTTAATCAGAAAGACATATCCGTATTTTTCTATATAAGCATGTATATTTTATGTGTGTGTGTATATATGTATATATATATATATTAGGGTGTCCAAAAAAATGAAGTTTTGAAATTGTTGATGTCTCACCCCATAGAATGTGTCTGTATGGTAACAGTAGCTAACCTGCAAAATTTCAGCTCATTTGGACAATGTTTAGAGCTCCCCCAAGAGGTTTAAAGTTCGAAATTTTTGTGTAAAATTATTCACGGTCAAATCTAATAGAGCGTTAATGTTGCATTATATGCGAAACTGATATATTAAGCCACAAATTGATGCGTAGTATTGTTTATAATTATTTATGAAACAAAATATATAAATCTTGAATTTCTTTATATTTTTAATTTTGAAATTTAAGTTTAAAAAATTGAAAATCAAAGTTTTATTCATTTTGTCAGGTTAATTCTTGAAAGAATGTCAATCTGCTTGAAAAATAATAATAATAAGCAATGCAATTAAGCATTCCTCATATGTATCTTGTACTTTGTACTGTAGGGTAGACAAAAATTTAAAAAAAGTTCTTCAAATTTAAATTTTTGCCAGCTGTTCACAATGACACTCTGCAAAATGTTTCCTATGATTGTCAACCACTTGGAGCAAAAATTGTTTTTGTTCTTCGTCCTTGGTGATACTGTCATTGAAATTTTGTATTAATGCTACTACACCTCGCTCTGCAGAGTCATTGACAGAGTCTTTACAAAATCTGCTGCAACTTTAAAAGATGGTGTATCTGACCATGCTTCAACAGGAACATCTAGAAAACTTGCATCAATATTGGATGGTTCAAAAATGTGGTAGAAGCTCGCAAATCAACGACACTTTTTGGTAGTGCTTTTATGAGATGCGGTCTACGTTCTGATTGCATTGTCCAAACAAGGCCAGTTTTTTCTTTGTCCAACAAAAGGGTTGAAAATAACGCAAGCGTCGACAGTTCCGGACTCAAGTACCACGAGTGACGCACCATCATTTTCAATCCAGTCGATCTAAGAACAGCATCATCATATTCGTATAAACGCTATATCAACTAGTTATCATTTCAGGTGCATCTGCGGTGAGTCTGCATGAAAACCATGATTGAAGGTAAACACATATGGTAAACCTATTAAAGCACCGTAATACCTTGTATTTCTCGAGCTGTTAACTGAAAGATAGTTTTGTTGCCTGCAAACAATAGTTCGATTTTCAATGCATAGATTGCTTTCGCCATCCACCTTGCCCTACATAGGGCACCAGGTCTGCGAATGCTGACATCAACCTCCAACCCAACCATTTGTGCAGCAAGCATTAGAAATTCCAAATAATCATCACGTGAATGACTGAACTTAAGTTGAACTTGAACTTGAACTGTCCCTTAACCCGACGCTGGGACGTTGGGACACCATTTTGAGCTGCGCACTAACTCCTGCCAAGTGTCCCGGTTCTGAGCTGTCTTCTGGGAATTGCTAAATGAAAGGCCGGTCCACTCTTTGATGTTGTCCTCCCAACTCTTCCTTGGTCTGCCTCTTTTCCTTCTTTCCTGGACTGTGCATTGCAATATCGTCTTTGAGAGACCTCCAGATCTTGACACGTGCCCGTACCATCGTAGTTTCCTCTTTTTAATTGAGGTGAGAAGGTCCTCGTAAGGGCCAATGACAGCACTTATTTTGTCGCGGACCGCTTCGTTCGTGATGTGCGCCGTGTAGGAGATGTTTAACACCTTTCGAAAACATCTCATCTCAAGCGCACTAATTCTTTTTTGGAGGTCTGCGGTGAGTGTCCAAGCCTCACAACCATAGAGGAAGACTGACATCGCCAGAGTTGACATTTGATAAATTCTTTATTCGAATCAGACACGATTATCAAAGGGGTGGATCTGGCTTCGGGTGTGTTGTTTAATTCTGGCCATTTTTCTCGAAACCTCTTAAAAAACAAAATTGTTGGTCCAGTGGATGGTCCAAGACAAACATTGAATACATCGGAAAAGAGTACTTCCAACATGTGATGACGGCATGCCATCCATAATAGATTACGACCCAGGGCTAACAGAGTGCAAGCTCCATTGAGTCTTCCAGTATTGGAAGCCGTAGTGTCGAAGCAAATGCCGATGACCATAGATTCGCACTTCCACGATTTGATATGTTCATATACTGCATCGGCAGTTGCCCTTCCTGACCCGGATGCTAACTTGGGAACACCAAGAAGGCTTGAAGTGCCATCGACAAGTGATGAGAGCAGGACAGGTAATCGATCGATGGTAACCTCTCCGGTAACATCGGGCAATAGCTTACCATCCCAATGAACAATTAATTTTGAGGGAATTTAGTCTTCTTTTATACGTGCTGCAGCATGTTGTCGACGAAGCTTGCGATGACGATGCATTGTTCTCTTGGAAAATACCGTTTCAGATGTCGGAACACCTGCTTCGTTGAATGCGGAAGCAAGTATCATTGTAGATTTTCTAATACTGTTGTTCGTTCTGTCCAGCACTGCAGCAACGTTTGGTGATATGATGCTTCGTCTGCGATGTCGTGTTGCAGAATTTGTTTTGCTTGAGGATGCTGATTGGATGACAAAAGCTTCATTAGATTCTGCATCGTCTTTGAAATCCCGACAAATGGATGATGTCATTGAATGTGTGTTTGTGTCACTGTAAGAACCCATTACATCCAGTTGCTGTTCTATGTCTACTGCTGACTCTACACTTGAACCTGATGGTAAGCCATGGTGAGGGCAATGCGTTGTAGCATCATTTGCTGCATCACCAATATCCCTGATAAATTGTTTCTGACGCTCAGCAACTCGTTTTTCTTTAGCAGCAAGCTTTTTGTCCACAGATCCAATTGATCATGTTCTTGATTCTCGTTGCAACTTCAAAAACTGCCTGTCTTCATCATTTTTTATCAGCTGTTTAGAATTGGCATGGTTAATGTCGAAAAGATTACTCAACTTCTCGGTGTATTCTTTTTGGTTCATTTGATCGGTTGAGTTTTTACGCTTACAGTGCTTCATCAAACGAACTTGTACTGCATACAGATATTTGATCTTCTGTAGGATGTGCTGCTTTTGTCGCACAGGCAGTTGTGATTTCACCCAGAAGGGCAACAGTTGATCATGTACTTGCAGTGCAGCTGTATTGATGTTTAGCTTCTGCTGGCGGTGATAATATACACAATTTTTCATGACATCGAGGCCCGAAGGGAGGCGAGCACCTGATATAGTTTCTTTTGGAAAGCCGATAAGCCAGATGTTATTATTGCTTCTCATTATTTTAGATTTAGCAGCTGCCACAGCCATACCATAAGAAAATAATATACATCACATTGATTTTATATTAGGTAATAATAACAGCTTGTAGTTTTATAGCACTAGACTAAGCAGACTTAGTAGACTAGTAGCAGTGACTGACAGCAGAGCAGTGTAGCAGCACTTGTACTATTTAAATATTTTATTATACTTAGTTAACTTAGCCTTAGTTTTTAATTTGAAATAATTTATTGATATTCTATTAATTATTTTTTATCACTAGTGAAAAAAATTAACTAACTTACCATTTTGTTGCATATTGATTTTATTGTATTATTTAAAACACTAGTTTAAAAACAATTGTTTAAAAACAATGCCATGTGGTGTTTTGCAAACTTAAAACAAGATGGCCACTTTTGTCATGTGACAATAGCACTGCAGCAAATAATAACAAGTAAGTATTGTAGAGAATAATTTCATAGTTGTTTCTAGCCTGACAATTTAGCATAATTAGCACGCTTAGTTTAAAACAATCAAATGTTCAAAAAACTTGCACAAGTTTTGCACATTAGGTATTTTATATGTTTTCTCGCATTTATTACATTTTCTATTTAAGAATTACACAATTTCAACTCTAGTTAATAGTAGCAATTAGGTAAATATAAGTATATTTAAACTTCATTTTATTCATATATAGCATGCAAAAGCTGCAAATTATTTGAGCAAAATTCGTCTGGATTTTTATGTTGGCCTAATACTGGAATTTTTAAAGCTCTTGGGGGACCTCTAAATGTTGTTCAACTGAGCTACAACTTCATCAATTCACTCATTGTGACCAAGAGACACAAAAATTAACACAAAAAATATTCGAGCATTTCTGGGACACCCTAATATATATATATGTATGTAAATATATATATATTATGCGCTGTTACTGAGTAACTTATGTAATCTGAAATTAATTAATCGATAATTTAGATTAAATCAATTTATTGAAATGTAAGGTGTAATAAATAACATTCATTAAACGTACTTGTCGACAATCCACATAACACTAAAGATTTTCTTTTGTTAGTCATATTTGAAAAAAATCAACACAGACGATTGTTTTGATATTAATTGGTGTTATTGACACTATAGCCAGCCAAAGCTTTATCTCAGCTGAAGTTTCTGATACCGTAGTTAATGTTATGTTGACAGGTTATATGTAAGTGAAGTGTTTGAAGCAAGGTAGTGAAGTTGCCTCGAGATTTTATAAATTATTGCACAAAACATTGGGTTTTGTACAACTTTACGCATGAGTTTATTTTTAAACTTTTCACACGAACCAACGTAGCTCAGAGCTTAAAGGAACATTGCATGTGAGGCAAACAATTTCAGTCAAAAATGTATAAACAATTTAAAAATTAATGTCAGTCAATAGTTTTTTTTTTTTTTAAATTTAATTTTAATAATCCAATCCGGAAATTAGTTTATGTTTATCGGCAGTATAATTGTACTTTTTCACATCCAGTACATTTATAAGTGGTAGTTCGATTAATCGTTTATTTTGTTAATCGTTAAACATTTTCACAATTATGCGAACAATTAATAGTTAATATCTGAAACAATGTATGTTTTGACTGTCACGTCTGTCTGTCCATGAAGATACTATTTTTCTACAGCAGCTTACCAAAAATAATCAATAAATATATATAATTTAAAATGTATGTCCCAATAACGCTACTAATTTTTAGAAACCAACGCACAAAAATTTTTAGCGCATTTTCGAGATGTCGAAATCGCTATTGCACCCGTTTTTTCCGTCCGTCCGTCCATCCGTCATCACCCTTGATCACAGCATCCATAAGTCCTAGACCCATGATGTATATATGTTTTTTGTATGCCTTGACCTGCCATTTGTGCATCAACACTCAGTTACTCGATCCGTTTAAAAACCCCGTTAAAACTACCAAAAAATATTTCGAATCGAGAGGTAACACTAGCGCAGGGAACGGCCGACATTGCCGGAAGTCGAATGCATAATACTGCATGTATTGAAGAGTGGTGCGAAAGGGTGCAAAAGAATTAGTTGGTTTTTTTTTTAGTTGACGTCATTAGAATATGTGTAAAAGTTTAGAGAGTTTTACGTCATCATTTGTGGTGACTTGTAGTTGGATTAAAGAGAAAATATATATTTTTTTTAAATGTAAAGAAATTACTTTTAAATTAAAAAATGTCAGGTATATTCATTACACAAGAAAATTCATAAAAATATGTCTAAAATCTAAACACAATTACTGATAACTACATAATTCTGATATCTAACATAAGTACTGATACATAATACGAAAATGCGCTAACACGTCCTGAATTCCAATAGGTACCAGGCTTAACATGATTTTTTTTCTTTTCGAATGTCCGCATAACAGTGTTAAATATCGAGATTAATGGTTAAAACAATAAAATAATAAAATTAATGAAATTTCTATATTACTTTAGAAGCCTTTTCGTGTGTTGCATTGATCTCAGTAACAATTAATACATTTAAAGAAAACAATGAATGACGCGTTTTAAAAATATTAAGTCAGAAACCTACGCGACAAAGTGCTAAAGTTAAAGTTCATAACAAACAAATACAAAAAAGTATAATTACAAAGATATTAAGGGGTGCGGCTCCAATACGAGTGTCAATTTATTATTATTTGCATATAGCTCATATAAGAAAGAAACATGTTTTGGGGGCCCCGGTCCCCATGATTGTGATTATTAGAACCAATTATCATCGAGAGATTGTATACAAAAACGTATTAAAGTTTCATGCTTCTACATATTGGAGAATTAGTGATTTTCAGTTTATTTTTTAAATGTGTGCCCCCGGCCCCACAGTAAATGATATTTTAAATATGATTTCACATGCCAGCGTCGTGAAAGTGTGCTTACCTACTTCCCAACGTTTCGTGAGTCTTTCTACACGGGAAATAGGAGAATTTGTGATTTTCAATTTTTATACAGCACATATATTTATTTTTTTTTTTTGGGGGGGGGGGGGGGCAGCCCCTATGAGTGTTTAAATAAACATTTTTTTTTCAAATTATTGTCAGAAGCATGCACTTTCAAAAAATTCCAAAGTTACATGCTTCTACCTACAAAGAGAATTATACATTTTAAATTTTAATACAGTTCATTTAAGAAAAAAAACGGTTTTGGAGTGTGTATTTCAAATTTTTTTTTTACACCACTTTCGAACTTTCGTCGAGAGAGGGCTCATAACAATTCTCCAAAGGTTCATGCTCCTAATTAAAAGTAAAAATTGAGAATTAGTGATTAGTAGTTTTTTAATATAAGAAAAAATTTATTTGGATCACCGGTGCCCCAAGAGAGGGAATTTTAACATAATTTTCATCAATTTCTGTAGGGAGCGTGGAGTCAAAAAAAAATTACCAAATTTTCATGCTTCTACCTATACGGGTAATAGGAGAATTGGTGATTTTCAACTTTTTATATGGGAGAAAAAAAACGTTTTTTTGGGCCCCGCCACCATGAGTGGGAAATTTAATACTTTTTTTCATTTATAATTGGAAGTATGTAGTTAACAAATGTTTTAAGTTTTATGCTTCTACATACACGAGAAATGGGAATTGATTTTCAATTTTTTAAAGAGCCCAAATTAGGAAAATAAGTTTTTGGGCCCCCAGCCCCACAAGTGCGAGGTTTGTAAATTTCATTATCGCCAATATTAGTCGCTAGAGGTGAACCAACAACATCCCAAAGTTTCATGCTTCTGCCTACACGGGAAGATGGAGATTTAATGATGAATGAGTGAGTGAGTCAGTCAGGGCTTTACCTTTTATTAGGATATATATATATAAATGTATGTGTAGGTGAGTATGTTTGTGTTTATTTTTTTTTGCGTGTATGAATATATGCTTGCATGTATGTATTTTTGTATGTTCATATGTAGGCATGCTTACATACATTCATGTATTTATATAAGTCTGTATGTATGTATCTGTGTAAAAATGTATGCATGTAAATATCTTTACATATTTGTATGTTTACAATTTTATATACACTACCTACGCACGCAATTTGTGATGAGTTAATAAGAGACAGCTTTGGCTTTTGGTACCATATACGTATATTTGTATGTATGTATGTGTGAATGTTTGTTGTTTTAGTATGTATATTTGTGTACATTTTAATTTTATTTATATGTTTGTTCGTTTTATGTATGTTAGCACATGTTCGTGCCCTTATGTGTACAATATAAAAATTCATAAGTGTGTTTATTTTCGTACACATACTTTTAAATACACAAAACTATATAAATTTTTAAGTGTGTACATTAATTGCATTTTGATTTAAGTATAATCAATATTAAAAATAATTTTTCTTCACACTGTTTTTCATGTTAGTAAGGTTTATTTTCAATGTTCTATTTCTAACAGATTTCAATGACACTAAAGGCTCTCTTTTTATAAATGGTTCGATGGCTATGAGAAAAGTTTTTAACTTCACTGTGGGATCATTTGTACGGCTTACTTTTATCTGTGAAAGTAGAGCTTTACCTTGTTTAATAGAAATGCAGATAAATAACAATTCTAAAATTGTGAGGGGGTCTCATAACATAACATATTATTTATTATTAAAAAATGCCAGTGAAATAACTATTAAAATAGTATACACCGCATGCAGCTTTGGAGGAGGAGTTCACAGCAATAAATGCATAATAAACTCAGGTAAGTAAAATTACATTTTCCTCTAATAAAACCTTTTTGAGTTTAGCACCTTATTTTGCAATACATTTTGCAGTCTAGTTTACAAAGTGTAAATTTAAAAAAAAAAGGAAACTAAAAGAACTCATCACGATGCAAGGATAGTTTCAATCTTTTCAATTATGAATTCATATTAGAACAGTTTATAATACTTATGTGTGGTACATTTATTCTAGAAATGCGATTCGGTTAAAAAGAGATGTGTGAATGTATTTAGCTTTACATTTTAATTCAGAAAATTATCCAACATATAGTAAGAAAATATGTATGCACTTTAACATATTTAAGAAAATTATTGGGAAGAATTGTACGTTTCACCCGAGATTTCAAGAAAAATCACCAATCATTATGTCTACACTATAAGAGAGTCCCTGTTATTAACAAAAATAATTATTTGTACGTTTTTGTTTCAATTACCTTGCAAATATCTCATAGATATGTGTGTAAATACTCGCTAAGCGATAGGAGTTTAGCTTAGCAATTATAAGCAAATATTATCCTGTCCAATAACGAGTTCCCCATCTTCCAATAAAATTACCTTTTGTTTCGAAAGCTAGGTTTAATATGGAAATCTAATTCATGAGGTGATCCGGGTACCCATTATATTCTATTTTTATATTCACTATAATGTATCTTAAAAATCCCGTTACAAAAATAGAATAACGAAGATAATCATAAATATTAGTATTATTTTTAACACCCAAATTAACATTTACGCTTGCTCTATACCTTCAACAGTCTAATGTAAGATTAAATAAATTTGTATCCAATGAATGATTGCGATTAATATTCAAATGTTCCATATTTTTGTGTTTGGAAAATTAAGTTAGTATCCACAATAAATATCGCATTAGTTCCAATGTATCTATAATTTTTCCAGGCAAACCACATGTTGGCGGTATATCGCGGTCTTTAATTTATTAGAGACATTTTTAGCGCATTTTCGAGATGTCGAAATCGCTATTGCACCCGCTTTGTCCGTCCGTCCGTCTGTCATCACCCTAGACCTCAGCATCCATAAGTCCTAGAACCATGATGTATATATGTTTTTTGTATGCCCTGACCTGCCATTTGTGCATCAACACTCAGTTACTCGATCCGTTTAAAAACCCCGTTAAAACTACCAAAAAATATTTCGAATCGAGAGATAACACTAGCGCAGGGAACGGCCGCCATTGCCGGAAGTCGCATGCATAATTCTTCAAGCATTGAAGAGTGGTGCGAATGGGTGCAAAAGAATTAGTTTTTTTTTTTAGTTGACGTCATTAGAATATGTGTAAAAGTTTAGAGAGCTTTACGTTATCATTTGTGGTGACTTGTAGTTGGATTAAAGAGAAAATAATATTTTTTTTTTTTAAATGTAAAGAAATGACTTTTAAATAAAAAAAAATATCAGGTATATTCATTACGCAAGAAAATTCATAAAAATATGTCTAAAATCTAAACACAATTACTGATAACTACATAATTCTGATATCTAACATAAGTACTGATACATAATACGAAAATGCGCTAACACGTCCTGAATTCCAATAGGTACCAGGCTTAACATGATTTTTTTCTTTAACAAGAATTTATGTTTAAGTTTAAGGTATATTTTTAAAATTAATATTTGTATCAAATATTTAAAATTGTTTTTAAAAAAGGATAATATTTAAACTGTGTTTATTATTTGTTTATGTATTTATTTGTATGTGTGTTGCTGTTTTTGAGGCTTTGAAATGGTACATAAGTAATTGGGTAGCATAACAGTAAGTAGAATAAATTCATCTGAAAGAAACAAAAACATAAAAAACATTTAATTTATTTATAAAAGACTAATATTTTGTATGTCTTTATTTATTACTAGCTAATTACCCACGCTTTGCAGCGATAATTTAAGATTTCAGTAAGCGTTTCGAACTGGTAAACACTAATTCAATATCCCTTTGATTTCCATCTATATCATGATGGATATGCTAAATATATTAACAAAACCGTCTTTTAACAGACGTTAGAAGTTCAAAACATCATTGGAAATAGTATTACTTTTTTAAAATCACATTTGGTCAATAATTTATCCATTTACTCAAATATCAACTTTTAAAATTTCCCTTTATATAACTAATGTTAAAAGGGCATACGGGTCTCCAGCCCTAAAATGTTTTTACTATTAAAAATGCAAACTTATTTTTAAAAAAACTAAAATTTTGGTCGGATGCCCTCTGGGTGCAATATATATAGTTCAAAACAACAGCTTATTTCCATTTGGATTCCAATAATCGTGGCAAGAGGCTATTCAACAACTTACCAAAGTTTCATGCTTCTACCTACACGAAAAATTGGAGGATTAGTGATGAGTAAAATTTTAAAATAAGAAAAAAAAACATGTGGGCCCCAAGTAAGTGAGAATTCAAATATTGTTTTCAACTGTTACCATCATGGACGTGTACTGAATATCTGCCCAAATTTTCATGTTTTTACCTACACGGGAAAAAGGAGAATTAGTGATTTTCAGTTTTATAAAGCTAATATAAGGCACAAAAAAAACGTCATTTGCGTCCCCAGCCCACAGGAAGTGAGATTTTTAATATTATATTCATTTGTTACCATCATGGAACTGTACTGAACAACTACCCAAAGTTTCATACTTCTGCCTCCGCGGGAAATAGGATAATTAGTGATTCTCATAATTTATTTAGTCCTTGTAATGGAGAAAAACGCTTTTGGGCCCCCGGCACCAATGAGTGTGATATTTAAAATGATTTCCCACCAAAAATGGTCACAATGGGCTACTTAATAATTTTGCAAAGTTTTATACTTCTGCCTACACGAGAAAAACTACAGAGCGTTCTAAATTCAGCTGCCAGATTGGTTCTAAGGGCAAAAAAACATGACCATGTTACTTCGCTACTTTACTCACTTCATTGGCTACCTATACAAGCCCGAATTGATTACAAACTGGCCGTTCTGTGTCACAACTTCTTTTCTGACTCATGCCCTTCATACCTTACTGAATTTTTGTCAGTCTACTCACAAAGTCGTCAGCTACGCTCCTCTGCGGATAAAAGCATTCTCTGTGTTCCTAAGATAAGAACTAAAACATTTGTGCAGCCAAACAATGGAATTCTCTTCCATTACACATCCGTAGCAATTCAACTGCTAAGTCATTCAAGACTGCACTTAAGACACATCTTTTTAATATTTATTTTCAAAAATAATGTAACCACATTTCTTTAATTGATTAAAGTAGCTGATGTATTGAGTATAGCGTATTGTCATTTATGTAGTTAATATGCTATGAATGTTTCTTTTTATTTATATTTGTATTGTTTTTTTCCATGTAAAACAATGTGAGCATGGCTCCATGCTGGGATAAAGCGCTATATAAATAATCATTTTATTATTATTATTATTATTAATTAGTGATTTTCATATTTTAAGTTGCCCATGTAAGAAAAAAATACATTTTTGGGCCCCCGCCCCAATGCGTTTGAATTTTTAACTTAGTTTCCGCTAATTAATGTCACAAAGGGCTACTCAACAACTTTGCAAAGTTTCATGCTTCTACCCACACGGGAAATCGGATAATAAGTTATAAGTCCGTTTTTATAGAAGAAAAAATACATTTGGGCCCCTTAGCCCCAGTAAGTCGGCTGTTATCATCGGGAAAGTACTGAACAACTTCACAAAATGTCATGCTTCTGCCTACGCGTGAAATAGGATAATTAGTGATTTTCATGCTTTATATAGTTCTTGTAAGGAGAAAAAACACTTTTGGGCCCCCGGCCCACATGAGTGTGATATTTGAAATTATTTTCCGCCATTAATTGTCACAATAGGCTATTCAACAACTTTGCAAAGATTCAGGCGAAATTGGAGAATTAGTGATGAGTCACTTTTTATATAAGGAAAAATACATTTAGGTCCCCGGTCCCCAATGAGTGATACTTTAAAGTTTTTTACTAGTTACCATTGTGGAAGTGTACTTAACAAATTCCCAAAGTTTCATGCTTCTACCTACACGGGAATGTGGATAAGCAGCGATTTTCAGTATTTGAAAAAAAAGTTTTTAGGCCCCCGGGCCCCACTTTTTGTGATTCCTACAAAGTATTAACGCCAATAATCGTTCCGAGAGGCTAATCAACAATTTACCTAAGTGTCATGCTTCCACCTACACGGAGAGTTGAATAATTAGTGATGAGTCAGTTTTTAATATAAGAAAAAAATACATTTGGGCCCCCGGACCCCAATAAGTGATAATTTAAATATTGTTTTCGCCTGTTACTATCGTAGACGTATACTTAACAACTATCCAAAGTTTTGTGCTTTCACCTACACGCGAAATAAGAGAATTAGTCATTTTCATTTTTTATAAAGCTTATATAAGGAATAAAGCAAAATGATGGGCCCCCAGACTCTAAGGGTGGTCATCTGGGGTTGAAACATAGCCTATGACCTATTCCGGGTCAAATTGGGGTTCCATGCAAAATATTTGTAATATATTGGGATTATTCTTAGGGGAACTCACTCTTGTATTACTGTAGTTTTATAGTGTTTGAGTGATGTCCCTTTATGTTTATTATTGTTTATGCTCTTCAGTTTTTAAGGTTAGAAAGTTAGAATAAAAGAAGTAACCTGCAAGGCTCCGTCTTTCGTTGTATTCCTAAATTAAATACCACTCCAATCCAATTCATTGGCGACGAGGATTAATCATCCATTAAACAAGAGCACAAGCTTACTGAAGAAAAAGCTTGATAGAGCATATTTGATAAGTTTTTGTTAAATCATAGCTCTATATGGCCAGATTAAATAATTTAATTTTGATGATGAAACCTTTCAGAATTATCTAGACAGGTTAAGTTTCTATCTTGAAGCCAACGACGTGACGATGGAAGCCAAAAAGAGAGCTGTTTTGTTAACAGTCATAGGGCCTCAACAATTTAGGCTATTAAAGTACTTATGTGCACCATCTAGTCCAGCTACCAAGAGCTTTAACTAGCTGAGCAAACTCCTCACAAATCATCATGCGCCTGCACCACCAAAGTTCCTGTGTCGAGCCAAATTTGACGGTAGGACTCGTCAACCAAACGAGTCTATTTCAGAATATGTTGCAGCACTACGTCATCTAAGTGAATTCTGTGAATTTGGCAACACCCTGTCTGACAGACTATGTGAAAAGTTTGTCACCGGTCTGAACAGCCTGGATGTGCAGAGAAAGTTGCTTCTTGAGACAGATCTAACATTGGAAAAAGCAATAAAACTTGCAACTTCATTCCAGCAGTCAACCGATGCGGCCAGATCTCTGGTGCCGCCAGGGATCCATGCAGTAAACAGCAGGTCAGTCAACAAACACCAACCCCATCAGACCAATTCAATTTATGCTAAACAGCCTGCAAGTTCTAAACCTAGATCTAAATCTAGTAATAATTATAAAAAATGTCATCGATTCAACGGTCCCCATGCATCTCATCAGTGCTAATTCAAGTCATCAACTTGCTATAAGTGCAGTAAGCAAGGTCACATAGCCAAGACCTGCTTTGCAAAGTTTTCGTCTGTTGCTAAGTCTAGCCAGTCTACACAGTACCGCAACCAAAGGCAGCACTATGTTAACTGTCACCAAGACAGCCTAACACAATAAATGAACCACTCTACCAGTGAAAATGCTCAAACTGATCCGCAGCCGGAGTTCAACCTGTTCTCTGTGAAATCAACAAGTCATGCTCCCATCAACGTACCAGTTTGTATCAACGTTAAGAGCATCATCTTCCAGCTTGACACCGGAGCATCTCTAACCGTCATCGCAAAGAAGGACTTTGACGCTGTCACAGGAGGATCAGTGCCTCTACAACCATGTCACAAGTGCCTAACAACATACACAGGTGACAATGTTCCAGTGATAGGAGAGTGTATAGTTCATATAAGCTATAATGGTCATAGTGTTAAACTTCCTCTTCTTGTAGTTGAAGGAAATGGACCACCATTACTAGGTAGGAACTGGTCAGTTGATCTTAAGTTAGACTGGGAAAGTATATTTTCAGTGAACAAAGCAAGACAACCTAGTTTCACTTCACTAGATAAAGTGTTATCTGAAAATGAAGGTGTTTTTAATAATTCAGGATTACTAAATGATAGGACAGTGAAGATAAGCATTAAAGATACAAATCCAAGATACTGCAAAGCTAGAGTTCCACCTTATGCAATGAGGGACAAAATTGAAAATGAACTAAATAGATTGGAATCTAAGAGCATCATAAAGAAGGTAGACTATTCCGATTGGGCAACGCCCATTGTGCCAGTATTAAAGAAGGATGGTTCTGTAAGAATTTGTGGCGACTATAAAGCTACACTGAATAAGCAAATATAACTAAATAGGTACCCTATCCCTAACATTGAGGATATTTCTTTGAAGTTAGCAGGAGGAGACAAATTCACTGAATTAGTCTTTAGTCATGCTTACACTTAACTAGAACTTCATCCGGAATCAAAAGTCTATACGACAATAAACACACATAAGGGACTCTACCAGTATGAAAGACTATGTTTTGGGATATCATCTAGCCCTGGAATTTTCCAGGCTGTCATGGACAGTATTTTTCAGGACATTCCAAATGTTTGTGTTTACTTTGATAATTTATACATAACTGGTAAGAATGAAACTGTACATCTTAAAACACTTGATAAGGTCTTGAAAATAATAAGCAAAAAGGGTTTAAAATAAACAAAGAAAAATGTCAATTCATGCTGACAGATATTAGTTTTCTGGGTTATAGATTGAGTAGATGTGGTGGTCGAGAGGTAGCGCTCTCGACTGTCATACCGATGGTCACGGGTTCGAATCCACACGAAGGTGAGGATTTGTTCTCGCGGCCTGAGGAGTCCCCGAGTCACCCAGCTCCGAATGGGTACCTAACTAGACAATAGTTAGGCGGCTGGGGTAATGCGTGGAACCCCTATAGCCGTGGCCTGTGACCGCTGCATCACTTGCCAACAGATCATCTCTCATGGTCTGTGGACGCAATTATCTTCTGCATAGAAGGAGCGTCTGTATATCTAAGACATCAAGACATCAGTATGTAGACAAGGTCTCAGACCTCAACCTGAGAAAACAAACGCCATTAAAGAAGCACCCAAACCTTAAAATATCCAACAACTAAGAGCTTTTTTGGGCTTGATAAATTACTATGCAAAGTACATAGGGAATCTGTCTGATAAACTATCACCACTGTACAAGTTACTGCATAAAAATGCAACTTGGCACTGTGGTAAACAACAAAATGCTGCTTTTAATGCAGCAAAAGAAGCTTTGTCTTCTAACACCCTGCTGGTTCATCATGACCCAGGGAAAAGACTCATCTTAACATGTGATGCTTCACCAAATGGTTTAGGAGCAGTTATATCTCACATAGATGAAATTGGTGACAGACCCATTGCTTTTGCCAGTAGATCTTTGAACCAGGCTGAGAAAAATTATTCTCAGTTAGATAGGGAAGGCTTAGGCATCATTTTTGGTGTTAAGAAATTTCACAAGTTTCTGTTTGGTAGGGAATTCACCATCTTTACAGATCATAAGCCTTTACTGGGTTTGTTTGGGAAAAACAGGCCCCTGCCTGAGCATGCCTCACCAAGTGTTCAAAGATGGGCTATCACACTATCATACAATTATGAATTGAAATATAAACCTGGATCTGAGAATAGTGCAGATGGTCTTAGTCGTTTACCTTTAAAAAAACCAAAGCAATAGCTATGTACCAGAAGATGTATCTGTTCTTTTCACTATCATGGATAACTCCAATATAAATGTGAATGATGTTAAGAGAGAAACACAAAAAGATGAGTGCTTGATAAAAGTATATGAGTACTGTAAGAATGGTTGGCCTGAAGAATCAGTGAATGAGGATTTAAGACCATATAAAATAAGAAAAAACTCTAAAGTCTAGAAGATGGATGTGTGCTATGGAGGTCAAGGGTTATTAGCCACTGAGAAGGTCAAACAGGAAAATGAAAGCCCCAGATAGGTTGGACCTTTGATTTTGGAAGTTAAGAGGACTTTAACTTTCATTATTTTGTATTTTAAATTATGTTGTGGCATATTTTGCATTTGTTTGAAATGATTAAATCTACCAATTGATTTTATTGATTCAAATCATATAATGTTTATGTTACAACATATTTATTGAGTCATTAGATTTTGTTAGTACTATCCTTTATCCTCTTGCAATTATGTTAGTCTTTACAAAGGGTAAAGGGATGTAAAATATTGTGATTATTCTTAGGGGAACTCACTCTTGTATTACTGTAGTTTTATATTGTTTGAGTGATGTCCCTTTATGTTTATTATTGTTTATGCTCTTCAGTTTTTAAGGTTAGAAAGTTAGAATAAAACAAGTAACCTGCAAGGTTCCATCGTTCGTTGTATTCCTAAATTAAATACCACTCCAATCCACTTCAATATTACCACCTTGGGTCGACGGTGTGGATTTGTATTGGTAACAAACAAACCGACAGACAGACAAACGTTCATCTTTATATATTAGATATATGCATTTATTTAAAAAAATACATTTTATTTTGTTTTGCTACTTATGGAGCTGAGTAACGGTAGATCAATAAATCGGTAACTTTTAAATACATATAACAAATGTATATGAAAAAATCTAAAACTTTAGTTCTTTAGAAAAAAAAATTCTAAATGGTATTTTGATAATCTCGTACTATAATTCTTCTTGTTATTAAAGTGGCATATAACGGTAGTGAGTAATAAAATAAAATTTAATCAACAATTTGTGAGATACATTGTGTAAAATGAACTGTTAACGGTGTTCCTGGCGGTCTTCTGATAAAACATCAGCTCGCTGTTGTACTTTCGCCATTACCTAGTGTCTGGGAGAGAGGGGGTAAAATTGCTTTGAGAACTTAACACCGATTGCTATAAGATCTTAAAGCTCAATGTTCACGATTATAATTAAATTACTAGTTGACAGCCTAGATATATATATATATATATATATATATTTATATATAATATATATATATATATATGCAAATTGATGAATTAATATACATTATTTATCATATTTTTAGAACTTAAGGAGGAAAACAAACGTTTTAAGAAATATAACCTACTGAAGATCTTTATGATCGGCATCTTAGTTGGTGTAGCCATTATTTGGTTGATACATCTGTCTGTGCAAAGGTAAGTCGATGTCATCACCATGCATGTATACATTTATATTTAATGGTTCTGACAATCCTTATTTGTTGTTCTTTATTGTACATAAAAGTGTCACATAATCTGCTGTTTTAAAAATGTACAAAGCACATTTTCTTTTCATTAGCCTTCTTTATAGTTGCGTTTGCTTTTAAGAAGAGATCAAACGTAGACAGAATTTAACACTATTATTAACAAACTAAAGTCAGTCAGAATATCACCACTTTCACTACAAAACTAACATAATAATTTCAAAGACAACTTCAAATACGTTCTTTCATTTTGGCCAGAAAAATCAGAGTAATATAACTAACAAAAAATCGTTATTTTAAAGATATCTTTATGGAACTTATGATACTGACATTTTATAGTCACAATTAAATCACACTTGATAGCTGCTCCACTGTTCTTTTTTTTACAGTAATAAAAAATATATAACCAATTAGCTTCCAGAAATGCAAGTGTACTTACACATCCAGTTAATAGTAGGCTTATATTTTTCCAAAATGCCATTGATAGGTTAAAAAAAAATAATTAATGATGCCATTTTTAATCCTTTTCTTACTTTACGTGTAAATAGTGCGACAGGGTTTAGCAAAGATATCAATTAGCTTATGCCGTATAAATAATAGATATACTTTACAATCAAGACCTCTTTACCCAAGGGTCTTGTAGTAAAAGCAGTGTTCGTTATGTTCCAACCTACTTTATTGCGGCATGGTGGTCATACTTGTTTTTAATCGCCTTATCGCCTAAGTTTCTACGTTTGACATACTTTCTACGAAGGCTGTGGTGTAATATGCGGCGGCCCCAATACGAAACAAAGAGCTTGGTTTCGTTTTCGGTCCTGTTCATCTCGAACGTTCGGCTCGCGAAGATCTATACCTAATGCCTGTAGTCTTTTTTATCCCCCCCCCCTCCAGCTGTAGTTTTTACAATTTTTTTAGAAAAGTGTGGCTATGAGAATAAAAACTAATTAATTTGTTATTAAGATTTTTTAATGTAGGCCTAATTATAATTTTAATTATGTACATCAAAAAAAGTGTTCATAATTCCAGATTCAAAAGACGATAATAAGCTTCTTCAACAAAATCTACAAAATGTTATCTGCCTATCTAGAAGCTAATGAAATTCTCAACCCCTGCATCCAACAGAATGCCAAGAGATTTCCTCTTAAAGTTATATGTATTTGTAAGAATTAAGGTAAAAAAATAATAATATTGTGATCGATTGGTATATAGGTGTTCATTGACATCAAGTATGATCACATTCATGCAGAATTATACACTAAAAATATTTTTTTTAAACTCAACAACACAATAAAACATAACTATATTAGCTTTATTCTTCTATTCAATAGTAAATCTGGATATTATTATGTGACAAATTTTTGTTATTTTAAACAATTTTTTAAATGTTCTCGAGTCATAAATATTACATGTATATTTTGATTTTTTTAATGTTAAAAATGTTGTCTTTTGTGTAAGAGCCCCATACAGAAGATTCATATTCTTTCTCAGATATAACCAAAATAAAGTTGTTGTAGATTCCTTTTATATTTTAGGAGAAAAAAAAATATTATAGCATACGTTGTGTTTTTTTTTAAATTTTACATCAACATTTGTTTTTTAAATTATCTAAATGAAATGGAATTTCTATTATATTTTCTCTATTGTTATTGCTTTGTCAATCTTTAGTTGTGTTTATATTTCTTCTATGAATGAAATAATGTGTATTCATTTGTTTTCTTTTATTTTTGCTATTTTAAACAGTAGAACATTTTCTGGTTTATAAAATGAATCTCATTACATTCCCATTTTATTTTTTTTTTGGTCTAGGTATTTGTTAACTTTATCAAAGCAATTCAACTTTTTCCTAACTGTATCGAAAGCTTATAACTTTCTACAACAATTATTTTAACTTCACCGCCGGCTTTCATTACCTGTCTTGATCAGTCCGTAGGGTGGAAAAACAAATGTAAACAATAATTCACCAATTTTCCGTGATGCTATCGAGCCAAAATTTATCACATACTCTGGTGTCACCTAACAATTTATTGGATCAAAATTTCTGATCTATCAATTGTACGGTAATTAAATTAATATATAAAAACTAAAAGTGCATTAATTTATATACGGTATTCAATTTAAGTAATTTAAGTACTGTACGGTCTGTCAACAAAAGACAGCTACTTTAAATTTATATATATATATATCTATATCTATATATATAAATGTACGGTAGCCGTTTGTTGTTAACATCCAAGTGTTTTTGGAGATCAGTCTCACCCTGGGTGATTACACCCCCACCCACACCCGTCACCTTTTTACACAAAAAGAATGTAGTCACGTTCAGTCTGTAGATGTTTGATTGTCGCAAAGTATATATTATTTTGAATGTTATCACTTCTTTTAGTTATGCCCAATATATATGTGTTTTATAGTAAAAAAGCATTTGTTTTTTACGGGTTGTTTTTATTAATTTTCTTTATCAAAAGCTTTTAACTACGGTTGCGGAAATGAAACATTAAATTAGCAATTAATCGTTACAATTTTGAATTATTAAAACACCTACTACCCATTCATCATTTAATCACTTACAAAATATTTGTAGTCAAAATGCTCTTTTTAGTTTAATGGTTTTCTTTAAATAAATAGAGGTCGAAAAGTAATACATTTCCTGACGATTACACGAATATTTCGGTTTTAAACTATTGACTTGTGAGAATGTTTAAAAGTATCGATAAAGTTTGCCTACCTTGGTTCAAACACTTCGCCGACTCATCGAACTAAATGAAAGGCATAGTAATAAACTATTGTCAGTAATAGAGTTTGACTCAAAGTCAGAAAATGACGACAGCTCTTCTGGTGAATTACTGCATTAAAAAATAGAGAGGAAAGTTTATGAATGCATTTACTTAATGAACACCGGTATCCGATAATGGCATTCCTTGCCAAGATCATTTTGTGCATACCAGTTTCCTCAGTTACATGTTGATTTTTGAACCACTTGAACAAAATAATGTCAACAAACATGTTTTTTTGCGTAGTTTTTACAAGATTACATATAAATGAGATTTAATTTAATTTAATAGTTAACAACCAAATTTCTACCGTTTAGTTAACTTTACCAAAGGCTTGAGATCAGTCTAGTAATATTTGAATATATATTATTATTATTATGTCATCGCTTTGATAAATTTAAAATTAGACCAATTGTGTTTCGAATAATCTGTTTCTCCTAAAGCAGTGTCGAAGTGGACAAAGGACATTATCTTTATCTAGGGTAGAGTTGACATGATCTGTAGTAACTAAGAGTCATTAAAAATTATATAAAATCGTTTGAGATCTCCACTAAGTCACTAAGGGTCATTAAACTTACCTTTGATATTTTCAAGGAACCCTTTTAACTATGATGGAACATATAATATCCACATGCGCGCGAGTATTGACATGGTCAACAGGATTAACTATTCTATAATATATAATTTGTCTGAGTAATTTAAAAGTAATACTAATAACTATAAATAAAATGTTTGTAATAACCAGGGTCTGATTAGTTTCCTTTAAAAAAGAAGGTGTCATCAGACATTAAATAGTCACCTACACTGGGGAAATTCACTCTTATTCAGAGAGGCAATTAACGTTCTTTAAATTATCTAAGAAATTTTTTAAAGTTTTTCACTACTTCAGTTGATAATTCTTTCGCACAAAAATCTGTATTTGAAACTCTTGTTTTTGTAGCTTTCTTAAGGTTTACAGGTTTTGTTTATCCGTGCTTTCACTGTGGCGGTTACTGTAGATTTTGAAAAATAAAATACGATATTTTCAATTATTTTTAGAAAAAACCATAACCTCTTTCTGTGAGCCATAGAGAGTTTTAATATATCACTAGTAAAATTTTCAGGCTTGGCAGACCCTGGCAGCGTCGATTCCTCTTCAGTTAAGTGAAAGACTTTCTCAGCGCTCGTTATTCCTCAACATTTTTTATAGTGGCTTTAACGTGGGCTTGATCCCACGCCCACCAGCTTGTGAGACGAGTGCACTAAAAGAGAACATAAGTTAATATCTCCAATGTTATTAGCAGTTCATTGCAACATCTGGCATGTGTTAATCAGATTTCCTCTGACCTTATTATTTTTACAGGTTTTGTTAATCCGTGCTTTCACTGTGGCGGTTTCTGTAGACTTCATTGTTTGCGTGTATTATTAGTTTCTCTGATTTTTAATATATTATATTTTTTTTTCTCTTTACATTTAATTTATAAATGTTTTAATGAAAAAGTAAGTCTCTAATTGAATATGTAAACATCCTTTTGTGTTTGTTTTCTTGGAGCAATCTGAAATATAATGGTGTATTTACTAAACATATTTTTTTTTGGAAGCTACCTTCTGTTTGGTGAAATTTCAATATATTTCATATATTCTAGTGCTTTCTAATTATTAAACATTTTATTATAATGCGTGATATTCCTAACAAAGCAATGTAAGACAATCCAGGGATTATGTCATTGGTGTAGCTAGGGATTTGTTACCGGGGGTTAGCTTGGCCACTTTTAAGGCTTCATCATTTTGACTGATGGCGTAATTTATAACTTTTAGATACAAACTAAAAAAAAAAAAACTTTTCAGAGTCTACTTTGGGAGCCCCCTTCAAATGAGGGAATTTTCAAACTTTGCCTCCGCCCCCCTACTAGCTACACCACTGAATTATTCTAGTCAAGGACGAGAAATAAATCAAGTAAATTATTTTTCCATTTAATGTTATGACCGGTATCTCCAGGATTAAGATATCTATTGATAAGATAAATAGTCGATTATTTTTAAAAATAATATAATAATCATTATCTATGAAAAATATCTACCAATGTATGGTAGAAAGATTAGCGTCTTTCATTTGGTGAAATCGCCGCATGTCAATGTGTTTCTCCCTTTTATTTATCGAGGCATACATTTTTAATATATTCTAAATTTGTTTAAGGTTGTACACGCTGACTTAAATAAGCGATGCTGAATTATGTTTACTAAATTATGATGTTTCATTTTTAAAAAAAGTTGCCTATCGCTTACTATTTTATTTGATTGCGATTTCCTCTGATAAAATGGTTGATTCTAGCAAAAACAAGTAACACTATTTATGGTTATCTAATGTGTCCTTTCTGGAATTTTTTGATTTGCAATGTGGAAGAAAATCAGCAGTCCCGAGCCTGCGCTCTTCATGGGGCTTCCGGGAAACCCCCTCAGCCCTCTGGCTCCCTAAGGGACGTAAAGACTGAGAAGCCCCCTCGGAGCGGTCGCTGCTACAAGCGGCCGCCTCGGCGTCCAGAACACTAGGTCAAAAACACCTCCCACTAAAGTGTGCCTCCCGAGGGAGGTGTGGAATTTCCTACTGTGACTCGCTATCAACACAATATCATTTTGGAGCCACCACGGCAAATCTTACGAGTCTCTATAGTTTAGATCGTCGCAAAACGTGGGATCGTTCACTGACCTACCCAGGGTTTAACCCCCACCGGAAGGTTTCCTCAGAGCTTGCGACCAAAAGCGTTTCCTAGCAGTACCTTTTGCTATTCCGTACTGGCGCTCCTGGCCCTAAACCGGCTACGCTCAACGGCATTGCTATTTAATAGAGGGGGAGGAAACGGTTGCCTCGGAGTAACCCGACCCTCAACGGGTAATTTGGTTTTCATCATCGGCATTGCATCTAAGTGATTTGCCTAAGATCCGTACAGCGACAGTAATCATATATGACTAGCACCTAACACCTAACAACGGCCTTCGGCTATCCAACCCTGGGGTTTGTCAATTTCAGGTCGCGTTGTACTCAACGACCCTACTAGTCTGTCGAACCACGTTGAGGTCACCCTATCTCGACAGTTTTGATTTGCATTAGACAGTTTTGTTGGTATAAATATTAAGGTTGGCCGCTCATTATTATTGACTGCCCCACCATGCCCCCTCTTTTTATATGTTTAATGCTTTGTAAATTAGCAATTAAAGCTCTAGTTATATTTTGAATATTTTAAATTTCATCTATTTATAGCTATAGTGTTTTTTGTGTTTGTAGTAGTTTTGAAACTTGTTTTCTGTAAAATGCATCTAGGCAGTGATTTTTTTAAGTTTAACGTATTATTATCTGGACTAATTAAGACACTTTAAGAGATAGTATTGCCCAGGTCTAAGAAAATAAAAATAGTAATTAAAAAAAACAACTGAATGTGAGAAGTAAAACTGTGTACTAAGATATCGTGTGTCTTTACTAATGATGTATTGGTGTGTTCAAATTCGATCATTATATTCATCGCAATTTTTAATTTGAGTTGTTCTTTGCTTTCTAGTGCGTGACTTGCTAAGGATTTTTTATTTGTTGTTGCTGGTCTTTGGGTAACTTTGATGTTGCTGACGTAGAGCAGAAATAATTTAGATGTTTTTTATAAATACCTACCTATTTTGTAACAAATTGTTTAAGGGTAATTATATGAAATCATTTAAATGTAAAGAGCTTCCAATTTAGTTTGCGGTATATTGATTTATAGTTCCTTATATTTAAGTGTTTATAGTCTGATATCTATTGGGTGTGTTCCTTTACAAATGCTAAAAGTACTGTTATTATCCCTAAAATACAATTTTCATTTTGAAAATAAAGCTCGGTTTAAGGATTAATGTAATGCTTGCCTATTAATTTAACAATACTATTATTATCAAACATCATGTTGTTATTTACCTATTTGTTCTAATTTTTTTTCAATTAGTTTTATTTGATTATTTTAATTTAATGTAAGTTGTATTACTATTTTAAGATTTATGTTTTTAAAATTTATTAGTCATTATTGTTGTTGTTTTTAAATGTGTGCTTCATTAAATTTTATATTTATTTTTAAATTTGCTTGTTTTATGTAAAATCTCTTATATACAGACGCTCCTTCTATGCAGAAGATAATTGCGTCCACAGACCATGAGAGATGATCTGTTGGCAAGTGACGCAGCGGTCACAGGCCACGGCTATAGGGGTTCCACGCATTACCCCAGCCGCCTAACTATTGTCTAGTTAGGTACCCATTCGGGTGACTCGGGGACTCCTCAGGGAGAACAAATCCTCACCTTCGTGTGGGGATTTGAACCCATGACCATCGGTATGACAGTCGAGAGCGCTACCTCTCGACCACCACGTCCCAACTATTAGTTATGATATAGTTAGTTACAACTAATACTGAGTTAATATTAATTTTGTGAGATCGGTCAGTCATCAAATGAGTGTGGCGTTGTTTCCTTCTACTGTGTCCTCCCTCATTAATTTGGAGATTCCTTAGTAATTTGATTTTTAATATTAGTAAAATACAAAGCATACGTTTGTTAAAATGTCTCCATTTGAATTTTACTAAGTTCACACATTTACGTAGATGTAAAACATTATTCCAATTTTATTTTCTAGTGACTAATGTGATACATTCTCAAACTCTTTTAATGTTAACTTTGCAAAATATGTGTACCCATCTTTACGTTTTTGTGTTTTTCACATGCAACAAATTGTTTTCATAGAACATGTATGTAAAAGATACATTATATTTTAAACAGATTTTTAATTCATGCGTATAATAATTGTTGAGCACTTACAAAGGCATTAGCCAAAATCTTTTAATAATGTGTTCGTTCATAAAAAAAAAAAAAGCTTTAATTTATTATTTTGATCATAATGGTTTTTTTTTTTAAAACAAGTGTTTTTTGTTTTTTTATTAAAAAACCCTTTTTGTAGTATTGTTTGTTAGGCTTTATATGAGTAGAATATAAATATATATTTTTTAAAAATTGAATATGGAAAAGAAAAAGGAGTGAAAATTATAACTGAAAATTATTATTGTTGACGAGCCGTAACCGTTGAGCTAGCTATCATTAAGGAAATAAGTGATAACGCATTTTCGATAAATGTACTAGATTTTATATTCCTTTAATTTTTTATATTTTTTAAATATTTCAATTGATTACATTGTTTAAAAGAGTCAAATTTTAAACGTCGATTAAAGGGATTAAACAATTTATTCTGGAGTTGGGGCTATTTTGTCTTAAAATATTAGCAATAATATAACTTTTCTATATCACAGAATACAATATGAAAAACATGTTTAGGAATTCTAGCTTATATGAATAGAATCACTTACAGATGATTAAATAACTTTTTTTCTCCATGTGTTCATCATTTTTTTTTCCTTTTCAAATGTTTAAAAAATAAATTAATTTGAAAATAAATATATCCCAGGTCAAAAACGCTAAAAATACTTTGTCCGTTTTGTATTAGAGCTATTGAGAAAAAATAATTTGTCTGTTGTCCTTAACACAAAATAATCATAAAGTCTCTTCAGTTTGATGTTTTTAAGCGTATACCAAATTTCTAACAATAGTAGAATCAATAAAAAAAAGTTAGTATTTAATTTAATTTATTTGATGTTTAAAGTGACTGTCTAAGATTAATACCAGTACTAATGCCTCGACAGGTCAAGAAATCAAAAAGTGATAGGCTTTAATAGAAATTAATGCTTTTGTCATGATCTGAACAATTGATATTCAACTTACTTTCAAACATAAGCACTATGAATACTAGATCAGTGCTTCTTTAAGTTTTTCTTCTGACGGACAGGCAGGAATTGTAGGCATTGTTCCACTGACAGGTGCACTATTTTCCCGTACTGACTTAGATTTCTCTGTACTGACATTATAGAAAAATGAGCCTCTACATAGTTTTAAAACATCCAAGTTTAAGCATGAATTCGATTTGTTTTATGTTGACTTTCAATGAACAATTTAAAAAAAAAAACAACTTTAGCCTTGTTTGTTTAAAGCTCACTTACGATCAACTTTATTGTTTGTAAAAATAAGTTGATAAGGGCAGCCACTGTTTAAGTTTCAAGTTTAGTGTTTTTAAGTTAATTGTACTTAAATAAATTTACATCCTGACTTGAAAATTTCGATCTTTTCAAAAGAGAACATAAAATATAATATTAAAAACGATGTTTATTTTTTTTTTATTAAAATTATATTATAAATATAGTATGTACATCAGGAAAATTCTGCTCAAAGTATAAGTTAAACTAATAGCTAATTTGAGCATTTTTTAATTTTTTAAACGTTTATTGGCTTGATTGAGGACAGAGCTTTGCGCATTGTCTTTATAATACTTATGTGTTAAAACAGTCTTACTTAGATCAGATGAAAGTAATTGAAGAAGAGCCTTTAGAGCAGTTTAGGATATTCTGCACCCACTTGAATCTAAAGGGATGCAAGAGAGATCATATTTCTAAAATTCAAAATTACACGTTCACCTTCATCCGCAGCTAACTCCGGCAATTTAACTTTCAATGTTACAGACAAGTCAACATTTGAAGCCATAAATAGATTGCGTATCTAACTGTTTCCTTTGCGTGGGTCATCTTCTGTTGGAAAGAACAACTCAAAAGGGACAAAATAATTTACTATAAGCTTAATGACTATCCGTAGAAATGGAACATCAAGCTCTTCATCTCCACAATCGATAGTTGTTGCCAAATTGTGAAACAAATCGAAACATTCGGCGGACAATCAACTATTCCATGCGGTTTTCTTCATCAATCTTATCTGCCTTTGACAATAATTAAGTCACCTTTACTTGCATTGAGATATTGAGCTCTTTAAAAATGGCAGATATCAGACAGGTAGGTAAGCAAACTTTGCTTAATAGTTGAGACCAATCAGGATTTTTTTCCAGTTATTCTTGTCTAGCTCTCTTCGAAGTTAAAACACTCTTTAGAGTAATAGACCCAGAGAACACCAACGCACACACGCACTTAAGGGCTTTTCGTGTCCAGCACACGTATCTCCACATGATGCAGCACATATTCTTGAATTTAAAGCAATCGCCTTGAAATGGTTCTCAATTTTTCCAACTTCGCTGATAGCGGTTTTTATCTGTTTACATTTGTTTGACGGCTTAACTTTCACGGTGAATAAAACAATGGGTTAATTTGCACTCTGTTGCAAATTACTTAATATTATTTACAACTGTAAAAACGCGCACCCTCCCGTCATGGCCGCAGTGCCATGAGTGCACACACCAACACAATATTTAAATTATATCTGATATTTGTTAACAGTTTAATCGTGAGTGAATTGAATATTACAGTATAAAATAGAAGATAATTACTCTTGCTTCAAGTCATCCTTATATTGATATCGCTCATATACCATCATAATTGCCAACAAGTTACATTCTCTCGTCAGTTCTCAAATTTAAAATTAAGGAAAGTTCAATTATTATAATTTGATTTATCTTTTTTTTTTTTTTTTTTTTTTTTTTTTTTTG
>MUZC01000648.1:166412-177232 GCA_002072015.1 Radix auricularia | reverse complement strand
AAAAAAAAAAAAAAAAAGAAAAGAAAAAAAAGCCGAATGGGAGCCGAAGTTTGGCCTCCGTTAATATAGACGTTAAAGTTACATTTTCACGGGTACACGAGCGGAATTTTACTACCCGGGTAATCTGATGGCAACGGGTACCCGGGTCCCGGGTACCCGTTGACAGGTCTAATCACCACACAGGTGCGTGATGATGGCACTACACAGGTTCGTGATGATGGCATTACACAGGTGCGTGATGATGGCACTACACAGGTGCGTGATGATGGCACCACACAGGTGCGTGATGATGGCACCACACAGGTGCGTGATGATGGCACTACACAGGTGCGTGATGATGGCACTACACAGGTGCGTGATGATGGCACTACACAGGTGCGTGATGATGGCACTGCACAGGTGCGTTCTTTCGGGCTACTGACTACACAGCTTCAGCAGACGATGAGTCTAACTCGCTTGTAATAGTTCACGAGGGAAGAGTAGTTAATTTTTTTAAAAATATATTGCTAAATTTAATTTAACTCTAAGGAATACGTGGCGTGGATATGGTGGAAAATGTGTGGGAAGGCGAGTACAAAGAAAGGCCATAGAGGTAATTTTTAAAAATAGAGAATCTCCTCGGTTACTAGCGCCCTCGGTTGTCCTCCGTTGTTGACAATAAATCATCTAAAAATAGCTGATTAAAGGTTAACGGGATTTACTTCTTTTTTTTTGTATTTTTCCCCCCAAGAGAGATTCAGTGGAGAGAATGATAAGTGGATGTCTCTGAACATTAGCGCTTGTAATTATTATGGTCTCGATGTATGATTGGTTCTGTTGATCCCATCGCCACTCTGCCATTGGTTGAGTCATTGGGTCATTTATCACTCCCATCTATAACCCGTCTATTAAATGAGAGTCTAACATTTCATACTTTTTCCCTCTTTGTGTAAATCTGATTTCGTAAAACTCTTGCTGAAAAAAAAACAAGGTTTAGATCTTAGTGCAGCATTTGACATCGACGACCATCAAACGCTACTTAACACCCTGCAAAATTATTTTGGAATCTCCGGCTCAGTCCTGGCTTGGTTTCAATCATACTTATCTAACAGATCACAGGTGGTATCAGTAGATGGCTATATCTCTTACACAGCTGACTTGGTTTATGGTGTGCCTCAAGGCTCCGTTTGGGTCCTGTACTTTTCGTACTGTATACAAGGCCACTACTTCGACTGCTCGAAAAGCATTCAGTTAAAAGTCAATCATTTGCAGATGGTACTCAGATGTACACTCATGCTGATCCCTCTGATATTGACTTGACTCCACTGTCCAATTGATGCAGGATTGCATTGGTGAGGTAAAGTCTTGGATGACTTTAAGCAACCTCAAACTGAATGATGACAAGACTGACACTCCTATTTTGCAACAATAAATCACGCAGTAAATCGTATCTTCCGAATTACATTCAGGCTATTTCTGATATATATATATATATATATATATATATATATACACACACTGTTAACAACATCGACTATCTTGACTACATAATTTCTGACAACATGTCTACCAACAACTTCATCAATCACATCTGTCGCTCTGCTTACACCGCCGCCCGTCAAATCAGCTCAATCCGTCAATACTTAACAGGTAGTGCAACAAAAACTCTAGTCTGTGCTCTTGCACTAGCTCGTATTGATTACTGCAATTCTCTTCTGTCAGATGCGCCCAAAAAATGCATTGGAAAAACTACAGAAAGTTCAAAATTCAACTGACAAACCAGTTCTAAAGCCAAAAAACAATACCATACTACTCCGTTACTTTACTCACTTCATACAAGCCCAAATTGACTACATACTGGCCATTCTCTGTCACAACCTCTTTTCTGACTCATGCCGTTCCTATCTTGCTAAACTTCTGTCTGTCTACTCACCCACTCTTCAGCTACGCTCTTCTGCAGACACACGTATTCTCTCTGTTTCTAAGACACGCAGTAAAACATTTTGTGAAAGGTTCTTCTCTTTTTGGGCCGCCAAACATGGGAATTCTCTACCATTACACTCCGTAGTATTTCAACTACTATTGCTTAGACTAAGGTCTTCAAGACTAAAAATTTAAACACGTATTTTCAAAATATATTTAAAAATTAATGAAACGCCAATCCTTCTTAAGATAAACGTAGCTTATATGTAACGTACGGTCATTTATGTAGTTGCTAGGATATGAATGTTTATTTAATACTTATATGCATGTTATTATCTTCATGTAAAGCGCTTTGAGCACAAGTCCTTCCTGGGGTACAGTGCTATATATATTTTTAATTTATTATTGTTATGGTTATAAAGGGGCTGACAGTTGGTACAGTGACCTTTCTCGCTGATAACGAGATCGGCGAAACGTGTGCACAGTGGTCGTGAGAAGTTGTAACAACTCACAACACAGCAGACATATTTATTGAAATCTCAACAACACACACACACAAACAAACACACACTCACACACATAAACAAACACACAGACAAACAAACACACACACACACAAAATCTCTATGCTCAGTAATGGATGTGGAATCGGCTGCCTGTGTTATTTTTATTAATTAATTAATTTTTTTTTTTAAAGAGCCCAAGCACACATAAGTTACACCCCTTGGTAAAGTATTGAGAATCACTGAAATTCTTTCGTGGCGGTTACACGAACTTTATGCACTTGGCCTGAGTTGAGAGGTCGGGGTGCTGTCATGAAAAACATGCCTCGGTGTCAATTGTTTTTGTTTTGTTTTGTTTTTTTAAAACAAAATTTTTATCACTCTCACACCAACATTTCATGTCCTAAACTATGCCGGTCACGTGCCTCAACCACGTGACATTCATGATGGCTGTAGCATGTCCAACTTAGGACGGGGATGCACAATTAGTTATTTTTTTTATGCCAAATTGGACAATTTTGTTGTTTAGCTCATTTTCCATGCGAAAAATGCGTTGATATAATTAAAATGCATGTACTGTGTGTTCGAGCTTGTACAAGCAACTTCTCCTGAACCATACCAGATAGCGGGTTCGGGTCTTTTGCAAATATGTTAAGGACGTCCCAAGGATGTGCAAAAGCCCAATAAAAAAAACGAAAAAGTTTTTTTAGATTTCCTGGAAAATCCAAAATACCCGAAACAATTCAGTTTTTTTTGTCAATTTCTCGCCAACCATACCATTTATCAAGTTGGAAAAAAAAAGTCAAACAATATAATAATTTTTTTTTAAAAACTCTTTTTGTTCGACTCCCGTAATTTTAGCAGCAATTTTTATATAGCAGTTGTTTTTGTATCAGCACAATTGATTTGAAATGACCTTTAATGTAATTGTAATCTAGAATGGTAGTTAATGGGGTTTTCCGGCTTCGTGAATGCTAATGTTAGACTGTTGCGCGGTTGACACATTCATGGTGAGATGGAGCGTGAGAGCATATGGCGTCATTTTGTGTTTATTTTCAGAATAACTTATTTGAATCGACTTTTAATGTAATCTAGAAGTATTTCCCTTGAATAATAAAAAAGTCGGAATTTCCTTGTTGGAAATTGCGTTTAAATACTCATTCGAGTTTTATTACTTGATTTTTAGCGCATTTTCGAAAAGTCGAATGCGCTATTGCACCCGTTTTGTCCGTCCGTCCGTCTGTCATCACCCTTGATCTCAGCATCCATAAGTCCTAGACCCATGAGGTATATATGTTTTTTGTATGTCCTGACCTGCCATTTGTGCATCAACACTCAGTTACTCGATCCGTTAAAAAACCCCGTTAAAACTACCAAAAAATATTTCGAATCGAGAGGTAACACTAGCGCAGGGAACGGCCGCCATGCCCGGAAATGAAATACATAGTTTTTCAAGCATTGAAGAGGGGTGTGAAAGCGTGCAAAAGAATTTTTTTTTAGTTGACGTCATTAGAATATGTGTAAAAGATTAGAGAGTTTTACGTCATCATTTGTGGTGACTTGTAGTTAGATTAAAGAGAAAATAAAATTTTATAAAATGTAAAGAAATGACTTTTAAATAAAAAAATGTCAGGTATATTCATTACACAAGAAAATTCATAAAAATATGTCTAAAATCTTAACACAATTACTGATAACTACATAATGCTGATATCTAACATAAGTACTGATACATAATACGAAAATGCGCTAACACGTCCTGAGTTCCAATAGGGACCAGGCTTAACATGATTTTTTTTCTACCAGACATGTTGGCATCAAAAAATTGTTTGTTTACATAGTTGTCATCGTTCATATTTGACATAATTGACATTGTTATACACCAGTTGTCACAATAACTTACTGACATTCAGCGCTATATAAATTATCAATTTATTATTATTGTAGTTGTAGTAAATCAACCTAAGCCCCCACTTACCACTTGTTTACATTCAACTGTTACATAAGTGAGTCATTAGTTGGCTCATTGGTGGTCGAACACTTCGACCTCGGACGGTTCAACACCAGGACGTTTCGACCCCGGACGTTTCGACCCTTTCGTTTCTACACCGTGAAATGTTTTTTTTAGCGCATTTTCGAGAAGTCGAATGCGCTATTGCACCCGTTTTGTCCGTCCGTCCGTCTGTCATCACCCTTGATCTCAGCATCCATAAGTCCTAGACCCATGAGGTATATATGTTTTTTGTATGTCCTGACCTGCCATTTGTGCATCAACACTCAGTTACTCGATCCGTTAAAAAACCCCGTTAAAACTACCAAAAAATATTTCGAATCGAGAGGTAACACTAGCGCAGGGAACGGCCGCCATTGCCGGAAGTCGAATACATAGTTTTTCAAGCATTGAAGAGTGGTGCGAAAGCGTGCAAAAGAATTAGTTTTTTTTTAGTTGACGTCATTAGAATATGTGTAAAAGTTTAGAGAGTTTTACGTCATTATTTGTGGTGACTTGTAGTTAGATTAAAGAGAAAATAAAACTTTTTAAAATGTAAAGAAATGACTTTTAAATAACAAAAATGTCAGGTATACTCATTACACAAGAAAATTCATAAAAATATGTCTAAAATCTAAACACAATTACTGATAACTACATAATGCTGATATCTAACATAAGTACTGATACATAATACGAAAATGCGCTAACACGTCCTGANTATATATATATATATATATATATATATATTTAAATCCCTTACAGACTATGAAGGTCCATGGGAGCAAGTGAAGTAGCGTTCACAAGTTTCATTGACCACTAACGAGCATGGGGAAGTGTGGTTAGCACAATGCCCGGGGGCCTTGCCAGTACCACGGCTCGAACTCGATATAGCGGTTCGGTGGTCCAGCGCGCTACTACTTAGACCACCGCGCCCCCTTTTGATATATTTGGCATTTAAAATTAAAAACAGAATCTCCACTCCTATCCCAAACACACTTAAAAAAACATGATTTATTATTGGGGTTTAAAAATGTATAAATTTAAGTCGTTCTAAGTTTTTCCCTGTGAAAACAAAAATAAACGAAAGATTTTTTGTTGGTTCCCCCCCCCCCCCTTAAAGGTGTCGACATGCTGAACAACGCAGCTCGCAGGCGCTGAAACCATTACAAACCCGCGCCCTTTCATTCATATATGTTTCTTGTGTTTCCAAAAACACATGAAGACCTCCCTCGCAGAAATACTGATTTCATTAAGAAGTTCAAATTTGTAAGTATTTTTAAGTTAAAGTTAAAAAATTGTTAATATTTAATACCCACGCCGAGCAGGCGATATTAACATTCAAGCTGCTTGGCCCGTATGACCTGTCTCAACTTAAAGCCATTGTTATTTACATTTTGTCCGGGGCCAGAGGCGTCACTAGGGTTGGTGTCACCCGGGGCGGTAGCCCATGGTGTCACCCGGGACGGTAACTCATGGTGTCATCCTCTCACGATTTAACCCATAGAACTTCTCCGAGTTTTCCAGTGCCAAATAACGGGAATATATAGAATTTTACATTCTGATGTCACCCCCCCTGATGGTGTCACCCGGGGCGGCCCGCCCCCATCGCACCCCATAGTGACGCCACTGTCCGGGGCTTACTTAGCGACATTTTACGAAGGCTAGACTCAGTGATCGTCACAGCACGTGCGTGTGCTTGCGAGGGTAAGGTAAATAAAGTGAGTGGGGGGGGGTGGCAACTTCAGAAAGGACTATCTGACCGCATTGCATTTTTATTGTCCGATTACATCGGATCGGGATTTGGGGTTAAGTTAGATAGATTTTAAATCACCTGAGAGGAATTATACAATCACAATCATGAATTTGCGTTGTATCTCGAGTAGCTGTACGTGTAAATACTTTTTTAAAATTGTCGTAAATTTACCTCTAGAAAATAATTATTTCAAACTGTACTTATTTTTATAGGATAATATTAAGTTCAATTATTTATATCCCAAAACTTAATTGTAAAAACAACGGCTCATTGTAAATACAAAGGGGTTTAAACGTCCTGTGGTCGAACCGTTCGTCCGGGGTCAAATCGTCAAATCGAAGTCAGTTGTTCGGCTGGTTATATAGAATTTGCCCCATCTTATCTCATCTTAGATATACAGACGCTTCTTTTATGCAGAAGATAATTGCGTCCACAGATCTGTTGGCAAGAGATGCATCGGTCACAGGCCACGGCTATAACGGTTCCAACATTACCCAGCCGCCTAACTTTTGTCTAGTTAGGTACCCATTCAGAGTTTGGTGACTTAAGCCCCGGGAACAAATCCTCGCCATTCGCGTGGATTTGAACTCGTGCGACAGTCGAGCGCGCTATCCCTCGACCACCGCCCAGGGTAGAGGTAGTCCAGGTCGCCCTAACCTTGCTGGGGTATAGAGATGTCCAGGTCGCCCTAACCTTGCTGATGATCTCAAGAATAGAGATTGTCTATTTGATAGGTCGGCCAGACTTGTCAGGAGGGTTCAGTGACACTTTCTTCTTGCGTTATGTCCCGCAGGCCAAATTAGTGTAACTCTTCTCCGTCTGGAAATCACGTCAAGTGTTTTGTCAGCATGTAGAGGTCGAGGCCATCAGACATTTGTGCATTAAGTTTGTCACATAAAACTTGATGAATTGTGTGTCATTCTCTACAAGCCATATATTATTGTATATTATTTATGCAAATGATATTTTATCTGGTGACACTGTTCTGAGTTTGTCCCGAAATCAACGCCCCCCCCCCCTTTTTTTTTTATTGGTTTAATCACTTTTGACATCTGTCTAACTTGTAATGACATGCCCAGGTACAGAATGGTTGAGATACATTTGAAATTATTTGAAGCATTTGTCGACTTCTGTCCACATTTTTCAATGACGAGACAATAAACGCGTAGATATGTGCGTGCTTGGTTTTGTTTGCGGGGGGGGGGGGGACTGTGCTGTCTGTTGTAAAAAGGTTTAAGAATTATTAATTTTTAAAAAAAAAACTTAATGTACATCAAGGGGAAAATTGACCTGCTATTTCTATCCCAGGGAATTTATCTATTTCTATACTTGGGAATAGATCTATTTCTATACTTGGAAATTATCTGTTTCTATCCTAATGAATTGATCTAATTCTATACTTGGGAATAGATCTATTTCTATACTTGGGAATTATCTGTTTCTATCCTAGGGAATTGGTCTATTTCTATCCTTGGGAATTGAACTATTTCTATTCTTGGGAATCGATCTATTTCTAAACTTGGGAATTGATCTATTTCTATCCTTGGGAATTAATCTATTTCTTTACTTGGGAATTGATCTATTTCTATACTTGGGAATTGATCTATTTCTATACTTGGGAAGCGTTCTATTTCTATTCTTGGGAAGTGATCTATTTCTATACTTGGGAATTGATCTATTTCTATCCTTGGGAATTAATCTATTTCTATCCTTGGGAATTAATCTATTTCTTTCCTAGGGAATCAATCTATTTCTATCCCAGGTAATTATCTATTTCAATCCTGGGGAATTGATCTATTTCTGTCCTTGGGAATTGATCTATTGCTATACTTGGGAAGCGATCTATTTAAATCCTAAGGAATTGATCTATTTCTGTTATTTCTATCCACAGGATGGAACGATTTTGGCGGGAAGAATTGTTAGAGAAAGGACCAACTGATGCCTCGCTTGGTCACGCCATCGTGCGGTCCTTTAAAACGAGGCTAGTGATCGGGGCGTTCGCTGGCCTGGTCTATGCGTTTCTTAGTCTGGCCAATCCAGTAAGTCGTGTTACCAATAAAATAAGAGTGATACTACAATCCGGCCTATGGATAAATATATAGATAAATGCCATTCAAACAGAGTTGATGATGTATGGTCCTGACAAGACTTCACAGAATACGGATGTTTTGGCAAAAAGGCTTCATCAACGTACAGATAGACAAACAAAAAAATAGAACCAATAAAATGACATGGAAACTTGGATGGGGTGTAGATCTAAATTTTTCTCTCGCTTACACCGCAGTTTTTTTTTTTAAAGAAGCGTTTCGTTGTTCAGTAACGTCTTGTCAAGCCCGTACTAACCTTGTTTGAATGATATAATATCTAAGTAATGATATTGTTGATTAAATGACTTACGTATTTCCGGCCGTGAAAAGTCAAGCGTTCTTACTGGAGCTAAGTTTTCATATTATTTTCATTTATTTGTCAATATTCATTATCCCGTATGCGAGAACAAACACGTACAAGTTTTCTTTCTTCCCGTCCGGTATTCGGGCGTGGAATGGGTTGCCTGAAGAAACCAGGAAAGCCAACACTTCATCATACTTTAAAACTATAATACGAATACGGGACTAAATACAAACCATAGATATACGTAGGACGCAATAATCTTCTGTACAGAAGGGGCGTCTGTAACATATAAGATAAGATAAATCAACTCGCTTATTTCTTTGTTGATCATGTTGTGGCTGTAACTAATTCTCAATTTTTACAGTTGTGTGATAAATTACAATTCCTCAACATTGGAAAAGGTGAACAAAACGAAAGTTATAAAAATATAAAATATTTATGAGCTGTGAATTTGCTGTAACATTCTTTAACAATTAGTTGTAGCTTTGCTGTTACAACTGTAAATCATCAGCTGGTTACGTTTATTACAAACTTGATGTAACTTTCTTGTTACGGTTATAGACAAACTTTCGCTGCCACTTTTCTTCTTTCCAACAGATTCTAGTCATCCGCTATTTCCTGATGTACTTAACCGAGGAAACGGTGAGCTTACAATCTGGCATCTGGTACGCTGTGGCTATGGGGCTAGTCTTGGTCTTGAGAGCAGTTAGCGGCGCTTTTATCTGGATGCTCAACTACGAGGCAGGTGGGTTGAGTGTGGCAGGTGGGTCGTGTGTAACAGGTGGGTCGTGTATGACAGGCGGGTGTGACAGGTGGGTTGTGTGTGATAGGTGGGTTGTGTGTGATAGGTGGGTCGTCAGTGAAAGGTGGGATGTTTGTGACAGATGGATTGTGTGTTACAGGTGGGTTGTGTGTGACAGGTGGGTCGTGTGTGATAGGTGGGTCGAGTGTGATAGGTGGGTCATGTGATAGGTGGGTCGTGTGATAGGTGGGTCGTGTATGATAGGTGGGTTGTGTGTGATAGGTGGGTCGTGTGATAGGTGGGTTATGTGTGACAGTTGGGTTGTGTGTGATAGGTGGGTTGTGCGTGATAGATGGGTTGTGTGTGACAGGTGGGTTGTGTGTGATAGGTGGGTCGTGTGTGATAGATGGGTTGTGTGTGATAGGCGGAATCTTTGTGACAGGTGGGTCGTGTGTGATAGGTGGGTCGTGTGTGAGAGGTGGGTCGTGTGCAGTGGCGGATTTAGCTATAGGGCAGGGGGGCGGGTTGCCCCCCGCGCTCCAGTTGGGTCTAAAATGGCGCCCCCCTGAGACGCCCTCATGAATACTAAAAAGGTGTAGCTAGAGCAGAAAAAGATTACGAAAATTTTAATCAACACTAAACTCCAATACGACTATATTGGCTTGCTAAATATCGTATTCCAAACTAATATCTGGTTTGGTCAGTCAGGAGCGTCGCTAAGTGGAAAAGAATAGAGAAATATAGAGACGAATGATAGACGTGACGTTTTTCTTGATTCTTAGCAAAACAAGGTTTGTCATTCAGAGTACACAGAAAAAAATTCTTGCTTGAGACTTTAGTGATGGTAGTTATAGAAATACTTGAAATATTTGTTAAATCTTAAGTTTATTAGCCAACCATGATTCCAATTTGGACAGTCATCTAGAGTTTAAAAGAAAAATGAAATTTATTTAAGTCATGATGTGCAAATTGATTTAATTCAATAATTTGCATCTGAATTATCGGCAGGTATTGATAATAAAGTTAAGTCTTCACATTTCTTTTCTGTAATTATCGATTAAACCCTTGATATATCTAAAATTGATAAGATGTCACTTAACGTTCAGTTTCAAAATCAGGAAATGTTGTGGAAAGATTTATAGGCTTTTATACTTTTGTAAACAGCAATGCTGCATCCGCATTTGCTGAGAAGATTCTAACGGAACTACACATTACAAAAGCGAAACAGTGATATCACAATCTGAGGAGGAAAGGCATATGATGGTGCATCTGTGATGTCTGGAATTAAGAGTGGCCTTCAAACTTTCACACAATGCCATCTATGTTCATTGCTGTGCCCATGTTTTAAATTTGGTCACTCTCGAAGCAATGTCCGTAAACAGTGATGTATACAGTTGTTTTTGGCACAGCTGAAAGGTTGTATGCATTCTTTACGTCTAGTTTACCACGTCTACATACTCTTAAAAAACATCATAAATCTCAATATGAATCAACAGTAGATACTCTGAACTGAAATGACTTTCTGATACAAGATGG
>MUZC01000648.1:125574-165276 GCA_002072015.1 Radix auricularia | reverse complement strand
AATCAACGATAAATCGTTTCGCTTCACGTAGAAAGGAATTTAAATAAGGCTCAGGGCTCTATATAAATTCGTATAAACTAAGTTTCTTTCTTAGATCAATAAATATACTATTGAAATAAATAAACGTTACTATTTTGAAAACATATCTGTTTATATTTATTTCTTCTGTTTGACTTGTTTGTTAATTTGGAAAATTTACTAAATTAGTAGGCTAATAATTAGTATTGACAAGGGCTGCGGAAATGAACGATTAATTTCTCGACTAATCCTTAAAAAGTTTAAGGATTAAATTATTTTTAACCATTAATCGACCCATAACTTAAAAGTAATTTGAAGTCAAAAAGTAAAAAAAAAAAAAAATAGCGGCTGATAAATAATAAATTTCCTGAAGATTACACGAACATTTTGGTTTTAAAATATTGACTGACGGCATGTTCAAAATGTTGATAAATTTCGCCTACTTATCAAACCAAATGAAAAGTGTATTAGCTAATGGGAGTAATGGAGTTTGACTCTGAGACAGAAATCGACAGCTCTTCTGGTGAATTACTGCGTTACAAAATGGAGATGAAAGTTATTGAATCCATTAATCCTGTACAATGGTGGAAAAATAATGAACACCGATATCCGATAATGTCAGTCCTTGCCTAGGCCGTTTTGAGCATACCAGTTTGAGTTTCCTCAGTTCTATGTGAATGATTGTTCAACTCGGCTGGTTATATTGTCAATTAGATCCCCTCATCACTTGAACCTAATCATTAATAATGTCAATACAGTTGTCTTTTTGCGTAGTTGATTAAAAGGAATATTTAAAGGAGACATGCCAGCGTTATTTAAATTTTTAACAAGAACGTGAAGTAAGTGTTACTTATGACATCATAAATTAAAATTTTTGGCTTTTATCGAAATTAACGATTAATTAATCGATATTTTTTCAAAAGTTAACAATTAAATTTAAATTAATCGTTAACAGCCCTTGTATTTACCCAATGTTCTGTTATTAGTAAAATTTTGCGCGCCCCCCCTGAAATTCTCCTGGCCTCCCCACGCAGACAAAGCTAAATCCGCCACTGGTCGTGTGTGATTGGTGGGTCATGTGTGACAGGTGGGTTGTGTGTGATAGATGGATTGTGTGTGATAGATGGGTTGTGTGTGACAGGTGGGTTGTGTGTGACAGGTGGGTCGTGTGTGATAGGTGGGTCGTGTGTGATAGATGGTTTGTGTGTGATAGGTGGGTTGTGTGTGATAGATGGGTTGTGTGTGATAGGTGGGTTGTGTGTGACAGGTGGGTTGTGTGTGATAGATGGGTTGTGTGTGATAGATGGGTTGTGTGTGATAGGTGGGTCGTGTGTGATAGGTGGGTTGTGTGTGATAGGTGGGTTGTGTGTGACAGGTGGTTTGTGTGTGATAGATGGGTTGTGTGTTACAGGTGGGTTGTGTGTGATAGGTGGGTCGTGTGTGATAGGTGGGTTGTGTGTGATAGATGGGTTGTGTGTGATAGGTGGGTCGTGTGTGACAGGTGGTTTGTGTGTGATAGGTGGGTTGTGTGTTACAGGTGGGTTGTGTGTTACAGGTGGGTCGTGTGTGATAGGTGGGTCGTGTGTGATAGGTGGGTTGTGTGTGATAGATGGGTTGTGTGTGATAGATGGGTTGTGTGTGATAGGTGGGTTGTGTGTGACAGGTGGTTTGTGTGTGACAGGTGGGTTGTGTGTGACAGGTGGGTCGTGTGTGACAGTTGGGTCGTGTGTAACAGGTGGGTCGTGTGTGATAGGTTGTTTATGTGTGACAGATGTGTCGTGTGTGACAGGTGGGTCGTGTGTGACAGGTGGGTTGTGTGTGACAGGTGGAATGTTTGTGACAGGGGACAAAATACAAGGATTTATCACAAGTGAAAGGGGACAAAATACAAGGAATTATCAGAAATTAAAGTGGAGAAATTGCAAGGATTTATCAGAAATAAAAGGGGACAAATTAGAATACTAAATATATTTATTCAATCTCATTTTCACCTGTATGTAAGCACTCACATTAATAACAACTTTTTTAAAAAAAATTCTTCATCAGCTACAAGAATCAAGTACGGAACCCTGGCGGTGTTGTACAGAAAAATTCTTCACCTGAAGAGTCTTAAAGACAAATCCATCGGAGACGTAAGTATCTGATTATTTCATCTCAAAGGGCGTCGCCCTTGTCCTTGATATCTCTTCTATAAATAGTTTGTTGAATGTGGCGCCAACAGTTGCAGACTTACAACTGTAAGCTGAGGTGTCACTAAGGTTGTTGAATGTTGTGCCAACAGTTGCAGACTTACAACTGTAAGCTGAGGCGTCACTAAGGTTGTTGAATGTGGTGCCAACAGTTGCAGACTTACCACTGTAAGCTGAGGCGTCACTAAGGTTATTGAATGTGGTGCCAACAGTTGCAGACTTACAACTGTAAGCTGAGGCGTCACTAAGGTTGTTGAATGTGGTGCCAACAGTTGCCGACTTACAACTGTAAGCTGAGGCGTCACTAAGGTTGTTGTTATCCCATTGACCTCCGCGGAGATTGACAGTACCGAATAACAGGAACATACAGAATTTTACGTTTTGCCGTGGTGACCCCTTGTGATGATGTCACCTGGTGTGGTCTGTGTTAATAGAACTTGTGAGTCTATCTTTAATCAATCCTTCAATCAACTCATGTTACATACTGCATCTTACATTGTATAGGAAACCATCCTTTCAAGTTCATGACCACATGCTATTCACAGTCCACAGCATAAACCACGTGTTTCATACTCAGTCAACTCACAAGCTCTTACCAAGTCAATACAACAACACAACACGTCTGTCTCTCACTGTCTGCACCACCACTCTGACTAAACATAACTAGTCATCTCTACGATATCAAAATGTCTTACCAGCCACTCATTTAACATACCAGGGGCATTATTTTCAGATGGTCAACTTTATTGGTAATGACGGACAGCGGCTGTGGGATGGTGTCATCCTGGGGCCCTTAATCATCGGGGCCTCCATCACCGTCGTCATCAGTTGTGTGTTCAGTTTGGTGCTGATGGGGCCCTGGGCCCTGGTCAGTTTCATCATCATCCTGGGGTTTTATCCCTTTGCTGTAAGTTCTTATCTTATTTGTTACAGACCAAGGGATGGGAAACCATGGGTCGTGGGCCAGATGTGGCCCTTTTGATGGCTGCATCTGGCTCTCAGACAAATCTTCAATTATATTTTTTATAAAGCATTTTTTCAGACTCCTTTCATCTACAAATTAATTGCGTAACAGCACAATAATGTTATTAATAGAATTCAGAGACATAATGGTATAAATATTGTGCTTTTAGTGTTAAAATTAAACACAATTCACTCATATTCTTTTTAGTTATAAAACATAATGTATGGCTCTCACAGAATTAATTTTAAAAATATGTGGTGTTAATGACTCTCTCAGAAAAAAAGTTTCCCGGCCCCTGTTCTAGACAGAAGATTATTGCGTCCTATGCTCATCCATGGTTTATGTCTTGCATTTTTATTCGAGTTTTAAATCCTGATAGAGTGTTTTGGTTTTCCTGGTTTCCACAGGCAACCTATAATACTACGTTAAAATTCCGGATGGGAAGAATTTTTATGTGTTTTTCTTGAGTACAGAAAAAGAAAAGGGTTTTTATCCCTTTACACCTTTAAAAAAACTGTTTAAATTCTTAGGCTCCATTCATATTTTTATGTTTGTAATGTTTTCATCTGTAGAAAATCTAGCTTGGAATCAATTTGATGTCATAATCATCATTGACCCAAATCGGCTGGTAATGGAATGAATACATCATCCAAACTCAGTAACTCTAATTGAAGAGACAGATTTAATTAGGGCTGTTATTCTTCTAGTGGTGACAACCAACATATTTTTGTTTGATTAATGGGGACAAAATTTAATTGATTAATTGATCAATTTCGATTATTTTAATATTTAATCAGAAATACATAGATCTCATGACGTTGTGATTCATTCTTTCGAGAAAATGGTTAAGTCGCAGTAATTACATGGCTCCCAAATTTTGTGACTTAACACTGCAAATTCGTGCTGCTATGAACAAAATTAGAAAGAAAAACCTTTTTTTTTTGCGTATGCATGTCTAAATAACTTATAATAATATGAGGGAAAAGTATGTAAGCAACAAAAAATATAAACTCTTAATAAATTGGGGGGAAAAAATATAATAAATATTTTCTTAAATTTTAATAGATCAAATTAATTTTAAGCTTTAAAAAAATTTAACTATTAATAGATTAATTAATCGTTAATTTCTGCAGCCCTAATTTTAATCCTTTTTTGGTTGTATGATTGAAGTGTCCGACAATTTTTCTTTTTGTAGATGTCACTTGCCAAAATGTCTCAAACCTACAGAGAGAACAGTATTAAAATAACAGACAGTCGGGTGAGTCCTTGATCATTTACCAATGATTTCTTTCATGAAAATATTTCAAAATTCATCTTTTATGAAATTATTCCAAAATTCATCTTTCATGAAAATATTCCAAAATTCATCTCTCTTGAAAATATTCCAAAATTCATCTTTCATGAAAATATTCCAAAATTCATCTTTCATGAAAATATTCCAAAATTCATCTTTCATGAAAATATTCAAAAATTCATCTTTCATCCGAATAAGAAAGTCATCATTAAAAGTATTCAGTCACTAAAATCCTCTCTAAATTACATCAGCTAAAATCTCCCTATCATGAGACATTTCTGTCTTTTACATACAAATTGTCTATTTTATACTCTCAAAATCAGCTGATCGTTTGATGACATCAATTTCTGTCAAGCTTGTAATTGAAATTAACTTTTTTTCCCCTCTCACTGTCTGACAGGTCAGTTTAATGAATTCCCTGCTAACGTCAATCAAGTTGGTCAAAATGTTTGCCTGGGAAGTGTCTTTTTCCAAGCAAATATCTGGTCAGTAAAACCTCAGGAGTACTATAATAAACAGTGGACCATGACCGTGATATCCCAACATTTATTTATTAAAGCATGTTATCAATTATTTATTAAAACAAAGGAGCAAAAAAGCCCGCCCAAGGACTTTCCGCCATCGTTTTGGTGGAATGTTTTCACCCCCCAACAGCCGTCTCAACCGGCCATACATGTGCATCACGTCAAATATACTATTCATTATAGTTATAATAAATAAACAGTAAAAAACAAAGTTTTTGGCTGTTAATCCCAACATGTACCGCTAAAAAAAAAAGTCTTGGAAAAAAATACTGCATAAAAAATAACTCGCTTTGAACGTTCGTGTAAACTTGTTATTTAACTTTTTCTTATTGGCTGTGGGAGTCTGTGGGAGTTTGAGGGACCAATGGCTATGTATGACTGGACAGAAAATTGCCTTTTATCAATTTATTATCTATTTTTCATTAAGTTAGTATTGATAAAGTCAATGAAAGCAAATTAAGCTCAAAATTTAAATTTGTCTGAATTTAAGGAATAATGTACACATATTTTTTCTAATTTCAGATTAGGCGACTTCGCACATGCAAAACTGGCCACTACACCAAAATGAGAATGTTTTTCTTTTGCGGTTTATTTCAGAAATCCGAGCAGACGAGCAGTCCATTCTAGAGAAAAGTGTTTTTGTACAGAGTCTGAGTGTGGGGTCATCCATGTTGGTCCCAATATTTGCCAGCTGCATCATGTTCATTGCATATGTTGCCACTGGGCACAATCTCATAGCCACTGAGGTAATCACACAATCTCACAGCCACTGAGGTAATCACACAATCTCATAGCCACTGAGGTAATCACACAATCTCATAGCCACTGAGGTAATCACACAATCTCACAGCCACTGAGGTAATAACACAGCCACTGAGGTAATCACAAAGTGGCGTTGCTGACATACAGTGTTGCGCTTAAAAGTCTGTTTGCTTTGTAAAATCTTTTTAAAAAATTGATTTGTAACTTATAACTTTAAAAAAGTGACTTTTTACCTAAGAATTAATTTATACCATTCTGTTTTCCCAATCATCTTCTCCCCCCCATCCCCCAACTGCTCAATATTCCTGCTTATAAATCACTGCTACAATTTTTGTAACTTTAAATGCTGACCAATATTATAATCATATTGTTACATATTTCCAAGAAAGTATTTTTTTTTTGTTCAAGTATACCCAATAATCCTTAAGGACTTGGATCTAAGAGTGGCCTGTCTAACACAACAAGTTTATTCTCAGGATGAGGAAATTTAACATTCGTTTCTTTGTGTGTTTTGAAAAAGTTCCATTCTGCCATGTTACTAAAAATAACTAGAAACAACCAATGTTTCACAATAATAGTTTGGTTTCTCTTTTGGTCGCTGCACAAACATCAAATGATCACCTCAAACATACATGTTGTGAATGAGATGTTCAAGTTTGCATTGAATCTTGCTGCTGAAACTTTTGTTTAATTTTTGGCTTTGGCATAAACGACAAGGTCGTAAACTCCAAACTGTGGGAGAGGTGTGGACAAAGGAAAGTAGAACAACAAATCATGGAAAGGAAATGGAGATTGATTGGACACACCTTTCGGAAAGATAACAGCAGGGTGAGGCAGGCCTTAGATTGGAACCCCCAGGGCAAACGCCAGCAAGGAAGACCCAAGCGTACATGGAGACGGAGCATGTTAGATGAGGCTGGAAAAACTGGAAAGAGCTGGGAAGAATTGAAACGACTGGCAAGGGACCGTGCACAGTGGCGAGCTTTGACAGAGGCCCTATGTTCCACAAGGAACCCAAAGGACAAATGATGATGATGATGATAAACATGTTTATTTAGAGAATAACAAGTCAGGCGAGAGCAGCAGGTGTTGATAACAGGTCAGGCGAGAGCAGCAGGTGTTGATAACAGGTCAGGCGAGAACAGCAGGTGTTGGCTTGTTTCTGTGGTAAAGCTCTTGTCTCATGTATAACTCTGGCTTGACTACTAGTCTTTTGAAATCCAGATTTAGTTTATAACCAACAACTCATTTACATGTTTGAAGTTGGAGACTTTGCATAGCGTGAGTTACACGGTTCTGTGTAATCGGCTAGTTTCACCTTCATGTTTCTATTTTTGACTCTCATGCCTGTGAAGATCATCTTTGGTGGCTCAGAGTCAGCCAGTTAAAAAACCTGAATGACCTTGCTGCTCACTCTCTACTATGTCATATTCAGAGTTCTGCTTTGTTCCAACATACATGAGGTTGTGGTTTACTGGGCTGAGCGTCATAACATTTCCATCAATTCAAAATCCGAGCTGGTTGAGACTCATTTTACTTCCCGCCTTATTTAGAAACTTATTAATACCTTTCCTGACTCTTCAATGTATTTTGATTTCAAAATATTTCATCAGAATTGGATAGTCTGCTGTTATTTATCTCCCTTACAAAATACAGTAATCAATGAAATCAAGTCATAAAAGTAAAAAAAAGATAACAACTGAAATTTTTTCAAATATGTACATCACACTTTAAGTTAGCAAGGATCAAGGAAAATTTTTTAATTTTAAAAAGTTGCCAAAATTTTAGCTTTGTAATATACAAAATTCAATGAGGCAGTGCCATTTTGTTAGCATCAAATTGTATGTTAACAATATATTATATTATTATGTAATGTATAATTAACTGTCATTTCTTCTGATTTTTACATTTTAACTCTTTTGGATTCAGGTATTTCTTCAAATAAATATATGGGAAAATCTATAATCAGTCTGCCACTTTTTATTTCTCAAAAAATCTGACATCATAAAGTCTTTAAAAATTTTAATGAACAATTAACAAACTCTATAACCTCATCTATTTTAAGGTAGGCTAAATACAAGAATTGTTAGATTTTACAACTCTTCATAATTTTTGTCATTCTAATACACAGAATGGATAACACTAATCATTTTACTATTAAAAACAGCAAATTTTATTAAAATATTACAGCATTTAATAAATATGACAAAACTTGCGTTTAGGCCTTCACCTTCATCACGCTACTGAACACCATGCAAGCATCCATGTCCATTATTCCTTTTGCTCTGAAAGCTCTCTCAGAAATGGTTGTCAGCACTAGAAGAATCCAGGTAAGGAAATGTAACTCTAATGGAATTATTAGAGTTAAGGGGATCAGTAACAATACTGTCAATGTCATTGAAAAAAAAAATTTTTTTACTGTGGATCTACCACAAATATATTATTATGGGATCAACTCTGATCCTGCTGTCAAACTATTATTATTATCTTTGGCTTGAAAACAAAAAGAGTATATTTAAAAGTGAGATGAAATTTGATTTTCTGTTGCTAGCTCATGTTTGAAATTCACTGCTAAGATCTCTGATCTCAATTTATTTCTTTTGATTCTATTATAACATATTTAAAATATACCATAACATCATTTTATTCCATCATAACATCATTTAAGTTTATCATAACATCATTTGATTCTATTATTATAACATCTTTAAAATATATCATAACATTATTTAATTGCATTAAAACATCTTTAAAATATATCATAACTTCCCTTGATTCTTTTATTATAAATTTCATTAAGGTGTATCATAACATTTGATTCTATTATTATGACATCTTAAAAATATACCATAACATCATTTGATTCTATCATAACATCATTAAAGTTTATCTTAACATTTCATTCTATTATTATAACATCATGAAAGTTTATCATAACACTTGATTCTATTATTATAGCATCATTATAGTTTATGATAACATTTGATTCTAGTATTATGACATCTTAAAAAAATAACATAACATCATTTGATTCTATCATAACATCATTAAAGTTTATCATAACATTATTTGACTCTATTACAACATCTTTTAAGTTTATTATAACTTTATTTAAGATTATCTTCATATCTTTTCCTGTCCCAGGAAATCCTGCTGATGGAAGAGATCAGTTCTCTCCCCTCACCAGCCTCTGGCAGTATCACAGCTATAGAGATGAACAATTTGTGTCTGAGTTGGTCTGCTGATGCTACAACACAGACTGTTAACAATGGTCAGCTCATTTTGCTTCTTTAATGAATTCAATTTTATTCTCACTTATAAACTTATTTAAAACATAAATTTTGGATTATAAAAATATGAAACAATGTATTCCCCCAAAAGTCTTCAAAAATTCAAAAAATTTCATAAGAATTAATTTTCTCATTTCAAAAAATTTCTTGCTTCAAAGCAGTCTCCCCCCCTCCTTTTTCTTGGCATGATATCATTGACACTAATGAATTCTGGCACAGTTGTTTCAGTCATACTTTTCAACATATTCTATTGAACAAAATACATAAAATCAGCTGAATATTTCACTGAACCAGTTAATTTTTTAAATAACTAATTTCAGGTTTAAAAGTTGTCAAGAAAAAAGCCAAAAAACATAAGAGTAAAAAGACGGAGGAGTTGGAGAATTTACAAGAATGTCAACCAACAGAAAACAGAATATTTGTGGGTCCAATACTTGAGAATATTAATCTCATTGTGAAGAAAGTAAGGAGACAGATTTTTTTTTTAACTTAAGTTTTATGCATCATCTCCCACTTAGTAAATCACTCAAATCTATCCATGACTTCTGGGTTTTTAAATCACGCAAATCTATCCATGACTTCTGGATTTTTAAAGTAATGTTTAAAAACAACAAATGACTTAGTAGATAAAAATTTCAAATGATTAACTTTACAATTCCATTGTATTAATTTCCATGGGGATTTCTTACAGTGCTGGCAGTGGAAAGGTTTCTCTTAACCTCATCAACTAGAATTCTTTATTTTCATTGCTTTTAAGGATTTTAAAAGCTTAAATCTCTCCAAGACATCCTCTATAAAAATTTTAAGGGCTAAAAAGTATCTTTTCCTTTGAAACAAAATGTAAGGATAATGTTAGCCATGATTAATGAAGATTAAGGTTTTTTAATGGTTAACCCGGTCCTCAAAAAAATTAAATAATTTTAAAAAGCGATCTTACCAACCTTAACTCTTAAAGTCGCATAAGGGTTTTCAATAAACTTCCACCTCAGTCTTGTAAGGATTTCCCGTATTATGAAATTAAAAACCCCGTTAAAACTACCAAAGAACATCATGTATCGAGCGATAACACTAGCGTGGGCAGCGGCCGCCATTGCCGGAAGTCGAATTCAATATTTTTCAAGCATTGAAGAGTATTTACTTTCTGAGATCTCATTTCTTCCGAGAGTGGTATCTAGGGACTCATTACGACGCTTTACGTATAGCGGGAAGAGACGCATTACAATGCTTTGCAACTTTAAGAGTTTTAATTAAGATGTTAACTTGTGTTGTTTTCAGGGGAAACTACTTGGGGTCTGTGGAAGTGTTGGCAGTGGGAAAAGTTCTCTCATCAATGCCATTTTGGGAAGAGTAAGTTTTAAATAACTCAATCTGTCATTACATGATACAGGTGCCTACTAATAATTTGTTCATTATGATAGTAAATAATACAAATAATAATATAAATTTGGCTTTTTCTTATATTATTTAAGAAACATTCAAAAAATATTTTATTTGGATATTTTTGTCCTCAAACTAGATGAATGTCACTTCTGGCAGTATTGCTGTGGCTGGCAGAACTGCATACGTGTCCCAACAGGCATGGGTAACCAAGGACACAGTTAAAAACAACATTGTCTTTGGCTATGATCTTGACGTCAGTAGGTGGGACATTTAAGTATGACTATTTAGATTGGGATATTTTGTCATTCATTAAACACATTGGGGAAAAGGTGGTGCTGGGAAACCTTTATTATCAAATCAAATTAACCTTATGCAAAAATTTTGAAACTAATATTTTGGTGTCATAACTATAGAGAAGTTTCTAGAATATGTTTATAAAATAGTATGTCATTTTTTGGATCACTAAGAATGTTTACTCTACCTATTTTAGTTTTTAAAAATAACAACCAAGCCACTGTGTATGTTTGATCTTAAAAAATTTGCTATTTAAACTTGGATCCTTTGTAGATATTATAAAGTCTTACAAGCCTGTGCTCTTGAAGAGGATCTGAAGAGTTTCCCACAAGGGGATTTAACTGAGGTAAATTATGTCAAACTTAAGAAAGAGACAAAATTTTTTTGGACACGTCATGAGACGGGGCAAACTAGATCACACAGTAACGAGAGGAAAGATGGAGGGAAAAAGGGATCAAGCCAGGTAGAGAGAAAAAATGCAGGGGGCACAATCACCAGTGGAGCTGATGGGCAATACCAAAGACAAAGAGCTGTGGAGAAGCATGACTGCCTACGCCCTTAGGCACAGCACCTGATGATGGATGGAAAGTTAGATTGAATTATTTGGTTACTGTTTGTTTTCAGCAATGCCGAAGTAAACCTTTTCAATTAAATTCCACTTTAGAGTAATTTTTAAAAATTGTACTTTAGGCTAATAGTAAAATAAAACTTTGGTAAGAATTTCCTTTTTAATGAGAAATAAGTATATTGTACAATAATTCCATTTATTTATAAAATTTAAAGTCGATGACTAATGAAGGAAAATGTTAAAGAATTTTAACTTAAAAGTGTAACTGAAACAGGAAACATGTAACTGTAACTTTTATGTTTTCACTAACAGTAATCCCATAAAAACCTGGATGAAAAAACAACAACTGATAATGTTCTCTTACACACATTTGATAATGGGCGAGTCTCAAATAAAAAAACCCTTTTAAGTTCATCACATTTTTCCTGTTTTTATCCAGTTATTACTGCAGATAAACCAACTCGTCTGTTTATAAAAGTTAATGATTGTTGCCAGGTTGGAGACAGGGGGATGAATCTCAGTGGAGGTCAGAAACAAAGAATATCATTGGCACGAGCCGCATACAGTACCTGTGACATAATATTACTCGATGACCCAATTTCTGCGGTAGATGTCCACCTGGGGCAACATATTTTCCAGCATTGCATCTTGGGACTTCTGAAGGGTCGGACAGTCATTTTTGTTACACATGCTTTAGAGGTTTGTAGATGGGCAGCATTGAGCAGAATATAAACATTCCTATTTTTTTCCTATGAGAAGTCTATTATTTTGAAAATAGCTTTGAAATGATCCGTTTTTAAATGAAAAGAATGCTCTCGACAAAATTTGCATGCAAATATCATAACAGGCTGCTGGCTAACACCAGGCAAATATTATCAAAGTTGTATTAAATTATTGTTGTAGTCTACGAGTTATATCCCATTATTGTTATAAACTTACAAGTTGTATCCAATGATTTTTATAAGCATGCAAGTTAAAGCCAATTATTTTATAAGCATACCAGTTAGAGCCTATTATTTTATAAGCATACAAGTTATAACCAATTATTCTATAAGCATACAAGTTATAATCAATTATTCTATAAGCATACAAGTACAAGTTATAGCCGATTATTTTATAAGCATACAAGTTATAGCCAATTATTCTACAAGCATACAAGTTATAACCAATTATTTTATAAGCGTACAAGTTATAACTAGGGCTGTTATCTATTAATTTAAATTTAATCGTTAACTTTTGAAAATTACCCAATAATTAATCAATAATTTTGTGCAGGCCAAAAATAAGATATATGACGTCATTAAACTGAAAATTTCAAAGGAAGAAACAAAAACTGGCAATTGACATTTTTTAAATTGAGGTATTTCCCCTGTCTTAAAGACATTTTGAAAATAACAATATTCTGAAATAAATTTTGTTTTTTAAAAGCAATTTTAAAAAAATGAAATCAAAGTTATACATATGATGGGAAAAAATGCATATTAACAATGAAAAATATTGCAAAGTCTCATTTCTCAAGTGTTAATTCAAGGCATGTTAGATAAAGGTTCAATGAGTTGAAAAAAAATTATTTGTGAAAACTTATTTTAATTACAATTATTATTTTTTAATATTTTTAAAAAAGAATCAGGATTTGTAATTTGTAATTAACATATTACAAGTTTTAGTTTAACTTAATATTTAATTATACTTTTTTTTTAAAAATCAGTAAAACATTTTTAAACAATAGTCAATAGTAAGCAATAAAAATAAGTTAAATAATGCATTAAAGTTTAGGCACTTGGATGAAAATGTCAAATTTCTTTTTGAAACTATAAAAGTAATACAGCTATATATAATTATAAGATTAACAAAAACATAATGAAGATCATCTTTTTATCCTAAGTGATTCAAAAGTTATGAATTTTTATCTAAGACCTCATAATCACATTTTAATTTTCACTATGTGTTTTCCTTCACATTTTGTGCCCTTTCAGGGAATTTTTTTAAATGCCCATAACTTAACTTAACTTATTTAATTTAAAAAATATATTTTTAAGAGATATATTTAAATCTAGGTAGTTCAATATAATGTCAATGAATTTAAATTTTGTTATTGTTAATTAACAAAAACAATGTTTAATTTTTTGTATCATTTTCTTTATAAAAACAGGTTATTTTAAAGTTATTAAAAGGTTATTAAGTTTTTAAAGTTTAAAAATTATTAATAAGTAATTATTTATTAATACATGTAAATAAAAAAACTTGTTTAAAACATTTTCTTTAATTTTATTTGCTATTTTATCGATTAAAATAATTTTAATCGATAATTTTTTTTACTGATTAATCAAGAAATTAATTGTTAATTTCCGCAGCCCTAGTCATAACCAATTATTCTATAAGCATACAAGTTATAGCCATTTATTCTATAAGCATATAAGTTATAGCCAATTATTCTATAAGCATACAAGTTATAACCAATTATTCTATAAGCATACAAGTCATAGCCAATTATTGACATAGGCTTAAATATTATATCCATATAAATAATGCTGTTTTACTCAAATGTAACATTAAAAAAAATCCTGCGACAGTTTTGTGTGGTGCAGATATGTTACCAATTTTTTGTTTCAGTTTTTAAAACATTGTGATGAAATTATTGTTATGAGAGATGGCACCATTGCAGAGAAAGGTTCTCACGAAGATCTGCTGTCTACGGGGAAAGAGTTTGCTAGTTTGCTCAGGCTTTACAATTACAGTAAGGATGCGGAGACTGGCGAGCGTGAGGTAGAAAGCAAAACAACTGACCCAAATATAGCACCGGGTAAGTCAGTTTTCACAGTGTCTCAAACATACCATCATTATCATGCTTTCTTTCATGGTTTATTATGATTGGCAATAAATGGAACATCATGTTTCCTCAAGGTTTTTTTTTTGGTGGAGTTTTGTATTTTAACTGATCCTTGGTGAAACATATATATATAACAATGAATTTTAAACTTGGAGAAATATGCCTTTTAAAGAGAAATCTGGTTATTGTAAAGTGCCTTTCAAAGAGAAGTATGCTTATCTAAGAGGAATTAACTTATCTAAGAGGAATTTACTTATCAAAGCTTATTTTTCTGGGTTTTTAAGAGTATAAAAACAAAACAACTTTTGAAGGCCTATGGGGCAAGTGAAGTAGTGTTCACAAGTTTCAATGACCACTAATGAGCAGGTCATTGTGTGGTTAGCACAATGCCCCAGGGGGTCTTGCCAATACTGCGACTCGAACCCGTGACTCGAGTTCTTGCCACGGTTCGGCAGTTCAGCGCGCTACCACTTAGACCACCGCTCCCCTTTTTAAGAGTATAACAATATATTTATAAAGGACCATAATAAATGTAGACATTTGAAATAGTTTTCAGTAGCATTGGTACCCATTTACAAAAATATGTAGTCCTCCCTCATTTTCAATTGTTTTTTTAAACACTTCAAACTGTATACCTTAAAAGTAACTTAATGATGTAAATATTCGTCTATCAAAATGTTTGCACTTGAAAGCCATTCACAGAGATATGTTTTTATCATACACACATGATGTTTTCAATTAATTATAGATAGTTTCAAACAAACTATTAATTTTATTTATTGATGTTCAAAGATGTCATCCCAGATGATAACAGAAATAATTCAAACATAGCCCATCATATCCAAGGAAAGACAAGTATCTTTGTACCTTCACAGAAAGATGAAAATAAACAAGGTAAGTCTAAGACCCTCAGTAATTTGAGAATGTAGGCTATATATGTATGAGCAATCCTAAGAATTTTCTTAACTCTGTAAACCTGTTACCCATCATTGTTTTTATGATGTAATTGTATACAATTTGCTCATGATGTAATTGTATACGATTTGCTCTTTCACCTAACAGAGAAGTTTAAATCGATTCAAGATGAAGAGATTGACAGCGGAGTGATAACATGGGAAGTCATCCACCAATACATACTGTCCATGGGAGGCTTCGTCGTTATGTCCCTTGTTCTCCTGTGCTTCTGTCTTCCTGTGGCTGGTGTGACCACGGCTGGCTGGTATTTGTCTTACTGGCTGGAACAAGGGGCCGGGGTAAGTGTAAGCACAGCGCCCCAATTTAAGGGGCTTGGTGGTTGGGTGGCATGTGCGCTTAGCCGGCATACCGATGGTCATGGGTTCAAATCTCAGTGAAGGCAGGGATTTGTTCCCTGGGCCAAGGATGACAATGAGTCCACCTATCTCCAAAAAAGTACCTGACACTGGTTAGGGAAACAAAGGCGGCTGTGAATAGCATGGAACCATTATAGCCATGGCCTGTAAACACTGCGTCACTAGCATCAGTCCAGCATGGTTGGTGGACTCAATAATCTCTGTATAGAAGGAATTTCTGTTTAGATAAGACATATGTCGATTTATGTGGGCATGGATAGATAAATGTTCTAAAATCTGTGTTTCCTGATAGGTGCGTGTCTCCTACTAGATGTGTGTCCCCTGACTGATGTATATGTCTTACTAGATATGTGTGTCCTACTAGATATATGTGTCCTACAAGATATGTGTGTCCTACTAGATGTGTATGTTCTACTAGATATGTGTGTCCTGATGGATGTGTCACTTATGAGCTGTGGATCCTAATAGTTTTGTGCACTCAAGCTGTTAGGCCGAATGTGTTAGGCTGGATGTGTGAGGCAGAATGTGTTAGGCTGGATGTGTTAGGCTGAAAGCTTGAATGTGTTAGGCTGGATGTGTTAGGCTGAAAGCTTGAATGTGTTAGGCTGGATGTGTTAGGCCGAATGTGTTAGGCTGGATGTGTTAGGCTGAAAGCTTGAATGTGTTAGGCCGAATGTGTTAGACTGAATGTGTTAGGCCGAATGTGTTAGTCTGAATGTGTCAGGCCGAATGTGTTATACTGAATGTTTATGTTCCTGATTGGGTTTGTTTCTCCTGGTGGCTGCTGCCATCACCTAACCACTGCTATAACCTTATCAAAATAAAAGCTTCCATTTTTTTCATTGACAATCACTTCACAAATATCTGCTCTTACCCAAGTGTCAAATTTATCTTCACAGAACCAGACTCTTGTGGTCGACAACGTCACCGTCACTAACGACAGGGTAGTGGACAATCCTGACCTCGACGTTTACTTGATGATTTATGCTGGCTTCATTCCAGTTCTTATCACGGTGACCCTAGCCAGATCATTCTGCATTACTAAAGTTAGATTCTCTTTCAATTAGCTTTTTGACAGCATTTACGTAAAAATTTAGCCCTTTAACAACATTTACATAAATTTAGCCTTTCAACAATCTTTATGTAGATTTAGCTTAAGCTAAGAGTGCTTAGAATTTAATGAGTGTGTGTGTTTGAATAACTGAACCATTTTTAATTTGAATATTTTTCCAAAGAATGTTAATGTCATTTCAATTTTAAATTAATTTTTCAAAAGCAGAATAATTTTTTTTGACAATTTGTCTGTAGTCGGAGGTTTAAGGGAAGTAGAAAAAATGGAAATATGTGAAAGAAGGATTTGTTGCATTCTTTTTCAGACTTATTATTATTATACCTTTTTCACACAAATATTTTGTTAAGGCTAAAAATCAACCTTAATTTTTTTAATTTATATATAAGGCTTTACTGTTTTAGCAACTCTTCTGTGTAGAAGATAGCTAAGATGTTTATATAATAGCTATATATATAATATAATATAATATAATTTAATTTAATATAATATAATATATATAATAGCTATATATATAATTAATATAATAAATATAATATCTTTATATATAATATAATATAATATATATAATAGCTATATATATAATATAATATAATATATATAATAGCGAAGTAAAATTACTTACAAAACACAAATAGTTCTTTTTACCAACTTGAAGGTTCTACTTTAATCCACCCCAGGCAACACTGCGAGCTTCTACTAATCTACATGATGTGGGTTTCAAAAAGATCTTGAAATCTCCCATGTCTTTCTTTGATGTCACTCCTGTTGGGAGAATCATCAACAGATTTTCAGCTGATTTAGATGAAAGTAAGTGCAGGGAAGGGGGGAAGTGGAGTGGTTTTATGTTTATGAGGGCAACACCACAGAATAAAAGAAATTAACTAAGCGAAACAGTTTAAAATTATCTTTAACAATGCAGTAAGTAATTTTCAATAATATATATAAATTTAGTGATTGATTAAAATGTATGGTATATTACAGTAATAATTACAGATATTATTATTATTAATTTTTTTTAGTTGATGTGCGTCTGCCAATGAATGCTGAAATATTTCTGACCAATGTGTTGCAAGTGTTTGGTGCACTGGCAATGATTGGCTATGTAGCGCCTTGGTTCCTACTGGCTGTCATCCCACTTGGGATTCTCTTCTTTCTTCTCATGATCATCTTCCACGTCTGTGTGTGTGAGCTCAAGTGTCTCGACAATGTGACCCGGTCACCCCTCATAATTCACATGACTGCATCTGTCCAGGGCTTGGCATGCATACATGCTTACCACAAGACCAATGAGTATATTAAAAAGTATGTTTTTTAATAAAAAATATTTTAGTAAGATTTAACGAGAAATTTTTCTTTTTTTTAATCCCTAAAATGTTTGTTAAATATATGACAATTGTATTAGAAGAAAGCTTAGAAATATTTGTCATTTAAGTTAAGAATTTTAAAATATGATGAATGTGACAATTTTTAAAATTTATATTACATAATTTGTACGTGTTTAATATTTTATACAAAATATAATGTAATGAAAATTAAAAATTCTAATTACTTCCAAATATGCATTTTATAATACTTAGAACATTATTCATGAGTTAACTTTCTGTGAACGTATTTTTCCTCATTATATATTTTCTGAATCTACTGCTCTCTACACTAAACATTCTCTTCATTTAAATTCAGACAATTTTTAAAAAAATATTACTACCCTCAAACTGAAAATCCCATTCTATAATTACATCTCAGATACTGTGATCTGCTCAACACCAATGCTGTGGCTGTCTTCTTGTTTCAATCATCCAATCGATGGCTTGCCCTGCGCCTTGACATTGTATGCGCAGGAGTTGCATTTCTGACAGGCCTTCTCATCTTAGTGACATATGATTATCTAAATCCTGCCCTTGCTGGGCTTGCCCTTTCATTTGCCCTTCATGTGAGTGAAGAGATGACACTTCATTGTAACATGGTTCTCATTTGAATATTTGCAAAAATTAATAATGATATCAATATTTGCCTTAAAATTCATTTTCCATCATAGTAAATTAATTAGTTTTGTTTGTTAATTTTTAAATGAAAGTATTTATATAAGTTTTTTGCCATCTAATAAACTAGCGCTGTAGAATGCTAGCCTTCTGAACTAAAGGCCTGAGTACGATCCCAGTAGTTGACCAAGAGTAAAATTTAAAATTCTTTCATTTTCTTAGAATTTTCCTCCAATAAGAATTAATTGTAGTTAGACCTGCCAGCCGAATTTTTTAACAATTTGTATAAAATTAAAGCATGGAGAGTGAAAATTTATTTAAGATTTTCACAATACAAAAAAGGAGTAAAGTTAAATATATAAATATATATAAAAATTTAAGCATACACTTTTGATTGCTAGAGAAAAAAAAATTGATAATATGGAATTTTGAAATTTTTCAAAGACTTAACACTTAAAATTATAGCATGTGGTTTCCATAAGGTCCTTGAATAGTTTTTAAATTTATCATAACTACAACGTTATTTCATTTTAAGCTATAAAATATTGCAATCTTCACAGGTAGCAGGAAAAATTTATTATTTCTCATTGTTCTCCTGCTAACAAATTCTGTTTTTTTAAATTTTAATTTAATCTTATTTTTTTTAACATTAATTTTATAAATCATACTATTAATGCCTTGTTTTGATTTTATTTCATTCAGTACTATTATTTTTGTAACAGCCAATAGAATTTTAAAACATTTCCTTTGTTAATTTAAATCAAATGAAATGGAAAGTCTGTTATTATGCTAGTTTAATCTATTGATCAGGTAATTAATATAATTTCCTCAATTTCCCAGTTATCTGCCCTGTTCCAGTATACTGCCAGGTTGGCTGTGGAGACTGAAGCCAGGTTCACATCAGTGAAGAGAATTCTGGAATACTGTAATGTATGTGGCCACTTTCTGTTCACAGGCATCCATAGAAGATGAATATATTTTTTTTTTCAGTAGCTATAGCTACTCGAGTGTTTGCCTGTTTAATTTGAATATTTATTGTTAAATTTGTTATTAATTCTCAAACATTTTCATATTTCAACTTATGTCATTAAAATTAAAGCCTAATTTTATTATTGCTAGTGTAAATGACATTATTGATAGACTCTACAAATACTTGAAAAGCGGACTACATTTGACAGGTGAAAGAAAATGAACCCTTGGAATCAACTGCCGTCCTTGGCCAACCCCCATCTGATTGGCCTACAGCTGGAGTAGTAGAATTTAAAAATGTCAAACTTCGATACCATCCAGAATTGCCTTTAGCTCTAAAAGGTTTAACCTTCAAAGTTGAATCTCATGAAAAAATTGGCATAGTGGGAAGGTCCGGGGCAGGTAATCACAGTATTTAAACTCGCCTTTGTTAATATCATATTGCTTTAATTTCTATGCCATATAATTTATGAGAGACTGCATTCATGACCTATAAAGTAAATAAGGACATGATGTTTGTTCAGCCTCGAAAATAAAATGGCTGACAATTAATTAGACATTTTGACTAGAAGAAGCCACATCTAGCAGACGTAATAACATAATAAACAGACAAAATTAAAATCACAACAGAAAAGTCTGTTATTTCGGTATTAGTAGTAACAATTTTTTTTTAATATTTTTTTTCCATCAGGTAAAACCTCAATATCAGTGGCTCTGTTTAGACTTGCTGAATTGGAATCTGGTCAAATACTCATCGATGGCCTTGACATTGCTAACATTTCCCAAGATCACCTGAGGTCCAGGCTGTCAATTATTCCTCAAGATCCTGTTCTCTTTGCAGGGACAATCAGGTCAGTTACCCACTATCAGGTCAGTTACCCACTATCAGGTCAGTTACCCACAATCAGGTCAGTTACCCACAATCAGGTCAGTTACCCACAATCAGGTCAGTTACCCACTATCAGGTTAGTTACCCACAATCAAGTCAGTTACTCACAATCAGGTCAGTTACCCACACACTGTCAGTGACCAGATGTTAGGATTGTTTAACCAGATTTGTAAGTACTTATTCCCTCCTATTTAAATATAACATATGCATACATGAGAACTCTGGTGTATTTTAAGCTGAATATTTTTCCACTTTTTACAGATACAATTTGGATCCATTTGGACAGTATAATGAATCAGAAATATGGCTCGCCTTGGAAAAGTGCCATGTGGCAAGTCTGGTGAGATTTTTTTTAAAGGATTTGAGAAATTAACAGTTAATTTTAAGTAATTAAAATACATGTAGCTACACATAAGCTGCCGAATATTCCCAGCAGGTACTTTTTCACCCAGTAAATATACGTGACAAAATACGTTTAAAAAACGATGTTGTTTATTTTTCGTTATTATTTTTTTTATAGTCCCATAACCTCTTTTTTCGAGGTCATTAGGGATTCTAATATTTCCATTAGAACATTCTCGGGACACTGGTGGCTCCCATCCCTCTCCAGGTCATCGGAGGAATTTCTTAGCGTTAGTCATTTCTCAACATTTTATAGTGGCCATTTGTGGGCTCGATCCCACGCCCATCAGCTTGTGAGGCGAGAGCACTATTGACTTCACTACCCAGCCGCCATTCTTTATAAGTACCAGTATAAGAATTGCAATCAAGTCTAAGTTCTAAGAAATCATTTTAGAATTAGATCATCTGTTGAAACACAGTGCTGCAACCATCTGTTATGTAGGTATACACACATTCATAGCTCTAGAGAATTATTATTTTTGTGACCATCTGTTGTCAAGAATGTGTGCATTGAACTCACGACATCTTGTGATTAAACAAAGCCCAGGCAGCACAATCCCAACCCGCTCCCCTTTTTTCACTAAGTCAAACATTAAGTCCTCCCAGCCCAACCCTTGTCCTGTTGGTTCTCTACAATCTGTTTTATTTATCAAAACCTATGAATGAAAGCAGCCCTTTAGTTAAATTTAAAGCTTAAATGAAAGAATGTCAACCTTTTCAGCAGAGTTCAGAAGCCACATGAAAAGCTCACAGTCTGAAATGTTTTAAAAATATATATTTTTAAAAATTTTTAAATACGTAGTTTAGTGGGGAGGGAATTCTTGAAAGAGCTAAAATAGAAGATGTTAGACCTAGGCAATGGGTAACTATAAGACATGGAGCAGTAAATCTCGGCACAAGAAATGAAACTGACCCAATAGATTTAATACTAATCCTATGTAAGGGACAATATTGAAATAGTTTGTTAAAATTGTTTTAGGAAGAAAAAAAATGCTCAGTTTGTTTGCCTACAAAGCCACTTCTAGAATGAACTATTCGGCATAAAATTAAAAAGAAAGTGATTTTCACTTTCACACTAAGTTCTTTGCAGGCAAAATCACTTCTTGAATTAATTATTTGACTTAAGCCCAAATGGAAAAATTAATTTTCACACTAAGTTTTCTGCCTGCAAAGAAAGTTGAGGTAAGCTTAAAAAGAAAATTGATGTTGACACTTTTTTCTCAAAGGTGAAGCTGCTTGACCAGCAGCTGGACACAGTTGTGGTGGAGGGTGGGGACAACTTCTCAGTTGGTGAGAAGCAGCTCCTCTGCATGGCCAGAGCTTTACTTAGAAACAGCAAGGTGAGGGTCATCTGTTCATTAAGGGGGAAGAACTCTCTTTTCAGTAACATTTTAAAGATATTATTTTTATTTACACAAAGTATCGGTATCAGCAGACTGTCGTTTAAATTTTAAGTTAAAAAGTCATGTTATCTATTTTTTTTGTTTTTGTTATAGTTTTCTTTGTGTTACATTTCTCCATGTTTTTCAGATCCTTGTGTTGGATGAAGCCACAGCGGCTATTGACACGGAGACAGATCATCTTGTTCAGAAAAGCTTACAACAGGTGTTCAGTGACTGCACTATGTTTGTCATAGCTCACAGGCTTAGCACTGTTAAGATCTGTGATAAAATTCTTCTTCTAGAGGATGGCATGGTAAATCTCTAACTACTATTTTAATCTTTTTTTTCTAATTACTTTAAGTTGTACTTTTCTTATTAGGGGCTGTCCATAAAGTGCATCACGCTCCAGAGGGGGGAGGGGGTGTAAGAAAGTGTGACAGTGGGGAGGGGGGGTGTCCGGCCATGTGTGACATCACTGTGTTTTATGTTAAATTTTAATAACTTTTTACATTAAAAAATATATTTTGTACAAAAATGTGACGTACTTGAGAGGGGGGGGTTTCCAAGATTTGCGACAGTTTGTGACAGGGGGAGGGGGGGGTAAAAATGGTCAAAAATAGCGTGACGTACTTTATGGACGGCCCCTTATAGCATCAACATTAAAAACTATAATTGCATTCTTTAAAAAAATTTAATTTAAATACAAAATGCACAGAATGTTTTGAGTGGATAAATAAAGCCAGTAACCAGTAAGTTTGAATTCAATGTTAAAAGGAATTGTGCTCTGATGTCAACTTATTTATTAGATAGCATCCTTCCTCACTGTTGTCATAGCCATCTAATGCCTGGTCTAAAGTAAAACGTCATCATATCATCAGTGTGGCTGTGATTCTTATGTTATTTTGGGAGATAAGTGATGTTTAAATAAGAAATAGTTATTTGAAAAAAAAGATAACCCACGCTTTCAGAAAAAATTGTTATTAACTGTACGACTTGACTTACGTTTGCCACAAGGCAGAAGTTGGGACAAGGTGTATGGGCATATCAGTAGTTCTGAATTTTACCAAGAAGTAACAGATGTTTTTGGGGTTTTTTGTTGCTTTTATACTTGGGGAAAGAGCAGACATTATATTCCATACCTGGGGAAAGAAAAGATATTATATACCATAACTGCATTTCTTTGGGAATTCACAAGCTGAATTCTCAAATTTGCATACTTGTAATACTGGTAGAAATACTAAACAGTAGAAAAATAAAAAAAGTTTAAAACTTTTTCTAAAAGACTTTTACAATTTTAAAAAGGTTTATTTTATATAGCAGGACAAGTTTTTAAATGTACTCATTGAATTGTGGAACATTTTTTAAAAAATGCATTAGGCAAAGAAACTATGTTCAGAAAGTTCTTAGAAATAATGATTAAGATACATAATTTGCTATGTATGTTCGTTCCGTACGTCGCAACGCTCACCAAATTACTGCACCAAAAGTAAGTCTTTCCGAACATCTGCATAAAATTGTTAAATTTGGAAATAAATGAATAAAATAAAAATGAATAAAATTTCTGTATAATATTATTTTTTATTCTGATGTGCATTTTTTCAAGCTTACTAGATTTCAGCTAAATATACTTATTTTGAAAACTTTTGGTATGGGTGATACACTAGTAAATAATATAATCATGTGTACTTAAAATATTTTTAAAGGAAATATATTTAAGTTACTATGATAATTAATTCATAAATGTTGGCTTCAAGAGTGTCTAACCCTTTTGAATACACTTTTGTTGGGTAATCATTTTAAATGAAAATTTGTATGTAAGTTTTTATGCTTGTCTTTGAAAATCTTCTATTTTTAAGGTTTAAAAAATTAACACTGCTAGTAATTTCTGTTCTCTCCATTATTCACCCAATCATTTTTTTTTTTAGATAAAAGAGTTTGACACTCCATCAAATCTGCTGTCCACATCGAATTCCAAGTTCAAGGACATGTGGGAGGCTTCTGGGTCGTCAGGTTTTATAGATTCCTGACCGATTTTCATCTCCCAGATGGCAACTGCATGATTTATCCACCGTGTGTCCAGGTACAACATCCTGTACTGTTCCAAGTACCAGACATTGTCCATGCATGTCAACAATAACATGTAGCTGACGTGTAGACAGGATTCTCAGCTTATCCACGAATGTCAACTACAACAAGTACTTGACATGTTGACATTAGAGGTCTCAGGTTCAAATGAGCTACAGTAACAAATCCAAAGATAAACAGACGACTTTTGCCCTGATGGCTTTTTTAAGAAAAATTTGTTGTATTCCAGATTTTGAGGTTGTCTAGACGTTGCAAGTCTGAACATAATTTGTGAAACCTACAGCATTATTGCATGAGTGCAACAGCTTGGTAGATAGAGATGGTGTGCATCAAATGGTGTGCATCCAATCTTTATTGTAACGGCTAGGCAGAAATAGTGTGTTCCAATGGTGTGCATACAATCTTGATGGTGACAGCTTGGTAGAGATGTTGTGTGCAAATGGTGTGCATACCATCTTAATGGTAACAGCTTGGTAGAGATGTGTGCAAATGGTGTGCATACAATTTTACTAACTTTAAATTTATGAGTGTTTGGTTAATGAATTAAATGGCTTTGTGCTTTATGCTAATTGATAATGTGCAATTTAAATCCATGTTTGCAATGCAGTTCCCAAGCAGTGTTAGTGTTATAGTCATTTAGTTGTTTTCATTGTTGCTTGTAAACTTGGACTTAGCGTAGAATATTCTTCGTTGTCGATTCTGATGCAGGGGTTCCCTGGCTGTAGGTTAGCGGATCTTGTTTGATTCAGCGGTTACTTGGCAGTTGGACAGCAGGGCTGATGCAGAAATAGTGAGGAAAATAACTGTAAACAGACAATAATAAATACTAGATGCATAATTTTGAATATATCAATGTATCAAACATTAGAAAGATTTCAAGGATGCTAGAGATTTTTGAGGATAAAAAATTTACAAAGCTACCACATTTTTAAAAGATTAGAATAATAAGTTGTTGTTTCACTTCAGTTGAATTTGTAGGCAGGTGTGAAAAAAAAACAACAAAGGTTGGTAGATAGCCAGTGGCGTATGTAGGGGATGGGGAGGAGGGGTCAAATCCTAATAGTTAGATGTACTATTTGCCGCATACGGGAACGAATCCGAGTAGTAGGTTTGTGAAAAAAACAGAAATTTGAATTAATTTCGGTTTAAAAAAAAGATTATTGGTTTCTTTAATTCACAACACCATATCTGCCTTTATTTAGCTTTCACGTTTTCTACAATAAAATGTAATTTTAGGCATTCAATTTGGTTTATAAAATTATTGACTATATTTTTTATTGTTTACTTTACCACCGTCCGCACTCTACATGCAAAGTGCAATGATATTATAATAATGGCCAGAAGAAGGGAAGATATATTTATTAAAATTTAAAACAATAATTCATGATCTATTACTTGTAAGCTTGGTTTCTCTTGTTAATATCTGACTTATTAACTTTATAACTATTAGTCACTACTAATTTTAGTGAATTTATTTGATTACATATTTAAAAAGTTTAAATTTTAAATATGGCGGCTCTGCCATTAGTTTATAAACTTTATATCTTAATAATTTTAATTTATTAATTTCTATAATTTGGCTACATTTGTTATATTTTAACAATTTTAAGTATACTAATCTGGATATTTATCAAATCTAAAATTGTATTGTTTTAAAGGTTTTTAGATATTTGGCTAATTTACAGGGCAATAGTTCTGAAAATCCCGATATCCGGCTGGGGCAAATGTCCAGAGCAGTTTCCGGTTGGTCCCTAATTAATTTTCACATTTGGTGGATTTCTTTTTTTTAAATACCTGAAATATTTCTTTAAAAATTAACCATTTTCTAACAATCTTATTAAATAGGTTATCAATTCAATAATGACAGTGAACTTAAAGAAACAACCAACAGAAGATAGATATCAACAAACAAAATGCTCTGTAATCCTTCATGTTATTTTATTGCATCAACTTGGAATATGACAGAGTAGTCGGAATGAGGTACATATAAAACTGAAATCCTGCCACTACAAGTTCTCTACTTAGCGCTGTTATAAGAATCAATCTTGCACCAAAACAAACATGATAAAACCATAGATCAGTAGAACTATTTGGGCAAACAGAAATCCTGCCACTAATAGTTCTCTACTTAGCGCTGTTATAAGAATCAATCTTGCACCAAAACAAACATGATAAAACCATAGATCAGTAGAACTATTTGGGCAAACAGAAATCCTGCCACTACAAGTTCTCTACTTAGCGCTGTTATAAGAATCAATAGGTGGCTTATTGCACCAAAATAAACATAATAAAACCATAGATCAGTAGAACTATTTGGGCAAACAGAAAACCTGCCACTAATAGTTCTCTACATAGAGTTGTTATAAGAATCAATAGGTTGCTTATTGCACCTAAATAAACATATGATAAAACCATAGGTTCATTATAATTATTTGCTGTTTGTCCCCAGCAAGTCACTATAACATGTTAAATACATTATTTATAAACACTTGTAACTAATCACAGTAAGTTCTAATATTCAAACAATTTTTTGAGGTACATAATGGCGATAAAAGCAAAAAAATAAATGTCATTAATATCTAAAGTAAACGTTTCTCACTCACAAATCAGCTACCTCACTGTGTGAACAATATTACGTTAAAATTAAAATCATTATCTCGACCTACAGACCTAACATTATTTACAATCAATACTTAGTTTAGTGTATCTGCCATCACTTACACAGCTATGTCAAGATCATTGACAACACATGCCAGTACAACAGTCAAAACAAACAAAATTGAGTTCTGAAGCTGGAAGCACACAGCCACGACATGAAACAAACATGCCACATATCCATCTCACATATCCACTGGTAGATGGATGTGAAATAAACATCTCACATATCCACTGGAAGCACACATCAATGACATGAAACAAACATATCCACTGGAAGCACACATCCACGACATGAAACAAACATATCCACTGGAAGCACACATCAATGACATGAAACAAACATCTCACATATCCACTGGAAGCACACATCCACGACATGAAACAAACATCTTACATATCCACTGGATGCACACAGCCACGACATGAAACAAACATCTCACATATCCACTGGATGCACACAGCCATGACATGAAACAAACATCTCACATATCCACTGGATGCACACAGCCACGACATGAAACAAACATCTCACATATCCACTGGAAGCACACATCCATGACATGAAACAAACATCTCACATATCCACTGGATGCACACANACATCATTCATGTTGGCAGATTACTTACATATCTAGACAACTCCTATGAAACAAACATCTCACATATCCACTGGTAGATGGATGTGAAACAAACATCTCACATATCCACTGGAAGATGGATGTGAAACAAACATCTCACATATCCACTGGATGCACACATCCATGACATGAAACAAACATCTCACATATCCACTGGAAGCACACATCCATGACATGAAACAAACACCTTACATATCCACTGGAAGCACACATCCATGACATGAAACAACCACCTCACATATCCACTGGAAGCACAAAATTACAGATAAAATAAAATGAAACTAGATCTAATGAAGGGTGTTTATCTGACAGATGACAAACTTGATGACAAGATATCTTTTAGATAAATGAACATGACAGGGTGATTCACTTTCTGTTGTTGAGGTCAGTATTGTTATCCAATTGATCTGTTTTAGTGAAGTTAATGTAACTGACCAAGTCTTTATTTAAAGTGAGACTAAAACCAATCAGACCAAAGCCTTGTAATGTTCTGAGAGGTTAATGAAAGTGAGACTAAAACCAATCAGACCAAAGCCTTGTAATGTACTGAGAGGTTAATGAAAGTGAGACTAAAACCAATCAGACCAAAGCCTTGTAATGTACTGAGAGGTTAATGAAAGTGAGACTAAAACCAATCAGACCAAAGCCTTGTAATGTACTGAGAGGTTAATGAAAGTGAGACTAAAACCAATCAGACCAAAGCCTTGTAATGTACTGAGAGGTTAATGAAAATGAGGCTAAAACCTGAGAACTTTTCACACATTTGCTTACTTCACTAAATCATTCTCACAAAATCTAAAACGATTTCAACCAAAAAATATAGCAGGAATCTGCTCTCTCTTTGGCAATTAACACATTAATACGTATACTATAAACCATCATCAATTATCTGTGATGTATGCTGGAAGAACTTGAGGACTGTATAAATTAGCAGAGTAGAAATGGTTGCTTCACTTATCCCCTTTGTGACCTCCTGACCTTTTGACTTGCCTGGTAGATTTCTTACTTCTGGTGGTTTTGAGCAAACTGTATGGCGTGTAAGTGCAGTGATGCGGGGAGAAAAATGGAATGTAGAAGGCCCTGAACACTCGGTGCGACCTGAGAATGGACAAGGGTCAGTATAGGTCTACATTTGGTCAAGCAATCATCAGTGAATATAGAAAATAATAGAAGAAGCATTGGCCTAAAATGACCAAATAAACCTATGAGAATTTATGTCTTTGTAAGAGGCACTTTTTAACAATGAGATGTGGGGAAACATTGAAATGAAGGGGAACAAAGAGGTGAGGCTAAATTAAATGTATTGAAATGGGGGGGGGGGGGAGGTTATTTTAAATGGGGAAAAATAGTTAGATGGGGGAAAATATCGAAATAGGGGGAAATAATAAGATGAGAACACAATAATGAGAAGAGAGAAAATAATAAGATGATGGAAAATAATGAGATGGGGAAAAAATTCCCCTCCCCTTTAGAGGTTTTGTCATAGTCTCTTGCTACCTCCTGTAGGCACCAATAGATGCTTGCCATCAGTTTGAGATATACATTAGCTTCTAGTTGGTTGAAGAACTACTTTAGTCAAGGTAATCTAAGATCTACTTTAGTCAAGGTAATCTAAGATCTACTTTAGTCAAGGTAATCTAAGATCTACTTTAGTCAGGGTAATCTAAGATCTACTTTAGTCAGGGGAATCTAAGATCTACTTTAGTCAAGGTAATCTAAGATCTACTTTAGTCAAGGTAATCTAAGATCTACTTTAGTCATGGTAATCTAAGATCTACTTAGTCAAGATAATCTTAGATCTACTTTAGTCAGGGTAATCTAAGATCTACTTAAGTCATGGTAATCAAAGATCTACTTTAGTCAGGTTAGTATTAGATCTACTTTAGTCAAGGTAATCTAAGATCTACTTAAGTCATGGTAATCTAAGATCTACTTTAGTCAAGATAATCTTAGATCTACTTTAGTCAGGGTAATCTAAGATCTACTTAAGTCATGGTAATCTAAGATCTACTTAGTCAAGATAATCTTAGATCTACTTTAGTCAGGGTAATCTAAGATCTACTTAAGTCATGGTAATCAAAGATCTACTTTAGTCAAGATAATCTTAGATCTACTTTAGTCAGGATAATCTAAGATATACTTTATTCATGTTAATCTTTGATCTACTTAAATCATGGTAATCTAAGATCTACTTTAGTCAGGGTAATTTTAGATCTTCTTTAGTCAGGTTAGTATTAGATCTACTTTAGTTACCTGCTTGCATCTATAAATGGAACTTGTTTGATCACCGTCCAGTCTGCATGAGTTGTGTACCTTGGCTCCAGTGATGTCCAGTCGTCCGTGTCCCTGTCAATCAGGTAATGGCAGCGACTTACATCAACCTGAAATGTCATTGGACAGTATAACATCAACCTGAAATGTCATTGGACAGTATAACATCAACCTGAAATGTCATTGGACGGTATAACATCAACCTATCATGTCATTGGACAGTATAACATCAACCTGAAATGTCATTGGACGGTATAACATCAACCTGTCATGTCATTGGACAGTATAACATGAACCTGAAATGTCATTGGACGGTATAACAACAACCTGTCATGTCATTGGACAGTATAAATAAATGACACCTGCAGCTGTTGTCTAACTTCTCATATCAGGGAAATGACTGCTACAATGTGGCTGAGATTGTTGAAAAATTTCTTGAAAGGAACAGATATCAATTACTTACATATCTAGACGACTCCTCTATCTTTACATCATTCATGTTGGCAGATTACTTACATATCTAGACGGCTCCTCTATCTTTACATCATTCATGTTGGCAGATTACTTACATATCTAGATGACTCCTCTATCTTAACATCATTCATGTTGGCAGATTACTTACATATCTAGACAACTCCTCTATCTTTACATCGTACATGTTGGCAGATTACTTACATATCTAGACCCCTCCTCCCTGTTAACATCGTACATGTTGGCAGATTACTTACATATCTAGACCCCTCCTCTCTGTTAACATCGTTCATGTTGGCAGATTACTTACATATCTAGACCCCTCCTCTCTGTTAACATCATTCATGTTGGCAGATTACTTACATATCTAGACCCCTCCTCCCTGTTAACATCGTTCATGTTGGCAGATTACTTACATATCTAGACCCCTCCTCCCTGTTAACACCATTCATGTTGGCAGATTACTTACATATCTAGACGACTCCTCCCTGTTAACACCATTCATGTTGGCAGATTACTTACATATCTAGACGCCTCCTCTCTGTTAACATCGTTCATGTTGGCAGATTACTTACATATCTAGACCCCTCCTCTCTGTTAACATCGTTCATGTTGGCAGATTACTTACATATCTAGACCCCTCCTCCCTGTTAACATCGTTCATGTTGGCAGGTATGATTCTTGTTGCGTCTGGTCCTGACTCATAGGCTTTTGGTAAAATCCCTTTAAACTCAGACTGAAGAAACTGAAGATGCCAGCTGAGATGGGAGAAAGGAGATCATGTTTTCAATTTCAGGAAACACATTCCACATCCAGATTCCCGATAGGAAGAACGAGAATTTTTACGTTTTTGTTCTTGCATACAGGATAAGCAAAGTGTTTTTATCCCTATGTCTATCTGAGGGTTTTATCAAGTTATCTTTGAGTTGTATGTCCAAGTTAGACTTAATTGTCTTATGTATTGTTCCTACTTTTCAATTTGCTCTTCGATCTTGGAGTTTAACGTTTTAACAAATGGTGAGAACTATGTAGAGGCTGTTGCTCTTACATTCTGGTTATAGTCTCCTACACAAGTCACTACTAATAATTCCTCCAATGTCCTACACAAGTCACTACTAATAATTCCTCCAATGTCCTACACAAGTCACTACTAATAATTCCTCCAATGTCCTACACAAGTCACTACTAACAATTCCTCCAATGTCCTACACAAGTCACTACTAATAATTCCTCCAATGTCATACACAAGTCACTATTAACAATTCCTCCAAGTTTAACATCTCCAGTGTACGTCCCTCACATACAACTCCTATTGTGCTACAATGGACAACCCAACAGCCAGCCTCATACGTCACATAAAATCCAATTGTGCGTCCATGGACAACCCAACCACCTCATACGTCATATATGACTTCTATTGTGCTAATACTACCATAGACAACCCAATCACCTCACACGTCACATACAACTCCAGTTGTGCTACCATAGACAACCCAACAGCCTCATACATCATATATGACTCCTATTGTGCTAATACTACCATAGACAACCCAACCACCTCATATTTCGCATACAACTCCTATTGTGTTAATACTACCCTCCAAAACCTAACCACCTCATATGTCACATTCAGCTCCGCTATCCTACACAACCAATCCACCACAGATGTAACCCCTTGGCATTGATAAGTACATGTTCAATAAACAATAAACTGTATGCGCCGTGCACTAAACTAGTAAAATATCATTTCAGCACATTGCCTATTTATGTTCTCTCTCTAAATTTTCTGATTTATTTATTAATGTTTCATTATTTCCAATAAAGGGAGTTGAGCCTAAGGTGGGACCGTCTTCAAGTCTGTCACTTTAAACAACATCCAAAAAAGTGCACCCACTTTTTGTTCGGCAGGAAAAATGAGCTCGGGAACCTGTACCACTCTTTGCCGACACAGACGTTGACGGGCTTGTCTGCCGCCAGTGTGTGGATCTTGGGGTCATGGGCCACTCGGTGCAGCTCTACATAGATGTCTAACGGTGCATGGTAACCTGCAGTTGGAGATTGTGAATTAGGACCAGATGCAAATATAATAAATGCCTGCGGGGGNTGGGGGGGGGGGTGCCGGCCACTTAACATTGGTCATTCAAGCCATCAAGAATAACCAAAATATTCCAATTGTTGATGAAAAAGGGGATCTAACTCTCATATATTAAAAAATCTGACCTCAAATAGTTTAAATTTCAGCACACTGACAAACTCAAAAATCACTGACAACAACAAATTCTATTATGACTGTTATCCCAACGAGAGGCCACCAACCTTGGTATACAGCAATTATTCTAGAGAATGACACAGCGGCAAAGAGCAATGAGAAGCCGGCTGTGACCCAATTTGTTTTGTCTGTGTAGTGACCCACTTTTGATGTGCCATGTAATAGCAGGTCCAGTAATCTCTAAAGTAAAAAAAAATTAAAATATTAAAAATTCCACTTCAGGGAGAAAAATAAAATTCTTTAATAATATATCTATTAAAAAAAATACCCCCTTTTACTTTAACTTGAAATATCAAACATTCCCCCCACTCCCCTCCCCTTTGAACTCATCCTTTAACATCACACAGAAACCATCACAAAACCTATTAAAGAACTAGACAATGCAGACATGAAGGGTTACCTGAATTGAATCCAGTACCAAGGATGCAGCCATGGCAAAGAAAGGATAGATTGGAAACAAGAACCTCTCCTCCTGTGGTGGTGACAAATGGTACATTATGATTAATTACATAACATCTTATCTGTTAAAGTGACAAATGGTGCATTATGATTAATTACATAACATCTTATCTGTTAAAGTGACAAATGGTACATTATGATTAATTACATAACATCTTATCTGTTAAAGTGACAAATGGTACATTATGATTAATTACATAATAACATCTTATCTGTTAAAGTGACAAATGGTACATTATGATTAATTACATAACATCTTATCTGTTAAAGTGACAAATGGTACATTATGATTAATTACATAACATCTAATCTGTTAAAGTGACAAATGGTACATTATGATTAATTACATAACATCTTATCCTTATCTTATCTGTTAAAGTGACAAATGGTAAATTATGATTAATTACATAACATCTTATCCTCATCTTATCTGTTATAGTGACAAATGGTGCATTATGATTATTTACATAACATCTCATCTGTAAAAGTGACAAATGGTACATTATGATTAATTACATAACATCTCATCTGTTAAAGTGACAAATGGTACATTATGATTAATTACATAACATCTCATCCTCATCTTATCTGTTATAGTGATAAATGGTGCATGATGATTAATTACATAACATCTTATCTGTTATAGTGAAAAATGGTGCATTATGATTAATTACATAACATCTCATCTGTTAAAGTGACAAATGGTACATTATGATTAATTACATAACATCTCATCCTCATCTTATCTGTTATAGTGATAAATGGTACATGATGATTAATTACATAACATCTCATCCTCATCTTATCTGTTATAGTGACAAATGGTGCATTATGATTAATTACATAACATCTCATCCTCATCTTATCTGTTATAGTGATAAATGGTGCATTATGATTAATTACATAACATCTCATCTGTTAAAGTGACAAATTGTACATTATGATTAATTACATAACATCTTATCCTCATTTTATGTTATAGTGACAAATGGTACATTATGATTAATTACATAACATTTTATCTGTTAAAGTGACAAATGGTACATTATGATTAATCGCATAGCATCTTATCTGTTAAAGTGACAAATGGTACATTATGATTAATTACATAACATCTCATCTGTTAAAGTGACAAATGGTACATTATGATTAATTACATAACATCTCATCCTCATCTTATCTGTTAAAGTGACAAATGGTGCATTATGATTAATTACATAACATCTCATCTGTTAAAGTGACAAATGGTACATTATGATTAATTACATAACATCTCATCTGTTAAAGTGACAAATGGTACATTATGATTAATTGCATAGCATCTTATCTGTTAAAATGACAAATGGTACATTATGATTAATTACATAACATCTTATCTGTTAAAGTGACAAATGGTACATTATGATTAATTACATAACATCTTATTCTTATCTTATCTGTTGACAAATGGTACATTATGATTAATTACATAACATCTTATCTGTTAAAGTGACAAATGGTACATTCTGATTAATTGCATAGCATCTTATCTGTTAAAGTGACAAATGGTACATTATGATTAATTACATAACATCTTATCTGTTAAAGTGACAAATGGTACATTATGATTAATTACATAACATCTTATCCTCATCTTATCTGTTAAAGAAGCTCATTCTATACAGAATATTATAGTGTGCTATGCTTATCCATGGTTTATGTCTACTCTTGCTTTTTTTTATTAGAGTTTTTAAATGTTGATAGAGTGTTGGTTTTCCTGGTTTCATTTTACCATGTGGCCTATCATTGGCAAAGTTAAAAAAAAATAAAATATATTGACCAAAGAGAAAAGAAATTTTGTATAAATGTGTTGACAAGGAAAAAACAGGGTTGGCTTACTTTGTGAGGTCTTGAGAAGAAAATAAGAATCCAGATATACATGGGGGCCAGGGATAAATAAATGCTTGACACTGTGGAGTAGATAAGATGGTCAGTTGGTTGGAACACTTAACTGTTAACAGAGAACGACAAACAGGGCGGAGGGACTGGTCACTTAGTTGGAATACTTAACTGTTAACAGAGCATAACAAACAAAGGGGGGAGGGACAATTACTTTTTAACTAGATCTATTTTTAGGGGCAGGGCGCGACAATGCATGTGCCACTGTTGGAACGAACCAACTGGAGATGTAAGAATGTAAGACTTACTTGCAGGTGATTTGGGTCTCTGGAACCAGGAAGTGATCACCTGAAGGACACAAATAAGATAAAGAAATATCATGGAGATGGACAGTGGTCATAACATTAAGGCTGTGAGCACATCGACTAATTTAACTGATTTGTGTACACTGACAAACGCTTCTGTCCTATAAAGTCCAGTCACATCAACTAAATTAACTGACAACCACTTCTGTCCTAATTAAGTCCAGGCACATCAACTAAATTAGCTGACAACCACTTCTGTCCTACAAAGTCCAGTCACTTAGTGGCTGTGCAACAGCCCATTGGCCTTATGATGCAGGGACAACTAAAAGAGAAGAATCAAAGGACAATTTGCTATCCAACATCCTAACCCTCCCAATGTTAACCACCAGAAAACAACAATTTTAATAAAGTCACTAACAACAAAATCTTGGCTTGGCTCCCAATGTCCCAACTAGTGACAATGAGATCTCTAAACTTACAACAAAATCTTGGCTTGGCTCCCAATGTCCCAACTAGTGACAATGAGATCTCTAAACTTACAACAAAATCTTGGCTCCCAATGTTCCCAAACAGTGACAATGAGATGTGTAAACTTACAAGAAATGGCAGGGAGCCCAGTGCTAGGAAATATGCAAAATTGAAGTTGAGAAATCCATTGATGATATAGTAGGACAGGGGCTCTATACCTGGATGGGGAGAACAAGAGTTGTGTGGCAGTAGGTTAAAGAAGAAATAATTAGGGCTGTTATCGATTAATTTAAATTTAATCATTAACTTTTGAAAATTAACCGAATAATTAATCGATAATTTTGATTAAAGCTGAAAATAAGATTTATGACGTCATTAAACTGAAAATTTCATAAAATGACCATAACTTAAGTTTTTTAAAAATATGGTATTTTTAGGAGATGTATTTAAATATAAGTAGTTCAATTTAATGTCAATGAATTTAAATTTTGTTATTGTTAATTAAGTAAAAACAATGTTTATTTTTTTTAAATTATTTTCCTTATTAAAACTACTTATTTAAAAATCCTCTATTTTTAATGGAGAAGTTTGTGCGTAAAAAAAACTATTATTAATAATTAATTATTTTTAATAAATCGAAAAAATTGTTTAAAATATTTTCAATAATTTTAATCACTATTTCATTGATTAAATTAATTTTAATCGATACAAATTTTTACCGATTAATTGAGAAATTAATCGTTAATTTCCTCAGCCCTAGAAATAATAACTAAAAATTAGGGCGGTTAGAGATAAATTTAAATTTAATCGTTAACTTTTGAAAAATTAATGATTAATTAATCGTTAATTTCGATTAAACCCAAAAATGTTAATTTATGATGTCAGAAGTAACACTTATTAAACGTTATTGTAGAAAATCTAAACAACACTGGAATATAACACCTTTATATGTCATCTTTTAACCAACTTCGTAAAAAGACAAGTGTGTTGACATTATTTGGTTCAAGTGATGAGCGGGTCTAATTGACAATATAACCAGCCGCGCTGAACAATCATTCACATGGAACTGAGGTAACTGGTATGCACAAAACGGTCTTGACCAGAGAGGACATTATCGGATATCAGTGTTCATTAAAATTCAACTATTGTAGAGGGTTAATGGATTCAGGAACTTCCATCTCCATTTTGTAAATCAGTAATTCTTCAGATAAAGCTGTTGTCATTTTCTGTCTCTGAGTTAGACTCCATTACTGCCATTAGCTTAATAGGATTTTTATTTGGTTTGATAAGTAGACAAAGTGTTAGAACCATGGTAGGCAAACTTTATCAACATTTTGAACATTCCTGTCAGTCAACAGTTTAAAACCAAAATGTTACATTGTAATCGTCAGGAAATTTGTTATTATTTATAGGCCGCTTTTTACATAATTTTTTTTCTTTTTACAATTTGACTTTTAATAATTTGTAAGTGATGGGTTGATTAATAGTTTTTAAAATAATTTTATCGTTAAATGTTACTAAAAATTAATATTTCTTGTTTCATTTTTACTTTTCTATCTTTTAATAGATCAGTTTAAAGTCTTAACCTCTTCAAATAATTTTTTTTATTCATCTGAAATAAGCAATAACAGCACAATTTCAATGAGATGATACATATTGACATCTAGCAATAAAATGATACAAACAGGCATGTTACCATAAAGTTCTGGTCCGTGTCCAGAGATGACATTATACAAAACAATATTGAGGGGTGCCACCACTAACTTGCCATAGAAGTGCATGTCAATCAGCACTGTGGGCACCTGAGAGGAAATGACATTTTTTGGTATTGGACATGAGACTTTATGGCATTTGACATGATACTTTATGACATTTGGCATGAGACTTAAAAAGTAGCATTTCAGGAGCTCTGTTTCTTAATGAGTTGTAAATAAATTTTATAGACCATGGTCAATACGCCTGTCAATGGGTACCTGGAAAAAATAGTATGTTACTGGAAGCTTGCCGTTGGCAACTGCGTGAAATGAGGTGCATGGTAGGTGGCCAGGTTGCATTGTAAAGCGGTCATGTCATGACAGCAAAAATTTATAATGGGTACCTAAGTCACTGTTCAAAATTTTGACACATACTCTAGCAGCTTTTTTCAACAATATTGACAGCCCAAAAGAAACAAATTTAAACTCTAAAACACAAGTACACAATGCACAAGTACACAAAACACAAGTACACAATGCACAAGTACACAAAACACAAGTACACAAAGCACAAGTACACAAAACACAAGTACACAATTCACAAGTACACAATGCACAAGTACACAATGCACAAGTACACAAAACACAGGTACACAATGCAGCTACTTACCAGAAAGACCAGCAGAGATATAACAGTCCATTTTAAAAAGTGCATGTAGTTTTTTTTCAAGACCAGGGCATCAAAAGCTATTGGGATCCTAAAAGACAATGGGTAAACCTAAAAAATTCTTGGGCGAAATAAATATGTACCTGTAACTGTGGGCTTTAATGTGGTGTTACAAAGATATTACCTGTAACAATGGACTTTAATATAATATGTTGTTTCAATAATATTTCGTACGTGTAACTATTGGCTTTTATGTGGTGTTACAATAATATTATGTACATGTAACTATTGGCTTTTATGTGGTGTTACAATAATATTATGTATGTGTAACTATTTGCTTTTATGTGGTGTTTCAATAGTATTATGTATGTGTAACTATTGGCTTTTATGTGGTGTTACAATAATATTATGAACGTGTAACTATTGGCTTTAATGTGGTGTTACAATAATATTATGTACATGTAACTATTGGCTTTTATGTGGTGTTACAATAATATTATGTACGTGTAACTATTGGCTTTAATGTGGTGTTTCAATAATATTATGTATGTGTAACTATTGGCTTTTATGTGGTGTTACAATAATATTATGCAAGATTTTTCAATAAAAATAAAAGAACCAAAAGTTACTGAATTTAACAGTATGTTACTTATGTCACTTACCCTAATGCTGCGGCAAAAGGCCATCCCAAGATGGTGCTGCAAGCTATCGCCAAAATGCTCACCTGAAGGTTTGGGTTAAAATACCAAGTCAGTAAAATTATCTGGAAAATTGTCTATCTTCAGTAAATAGCAAAATTACAGGAGCCCTGGTAAACTTAAATAAAACATTTGCCAACATCCAAATCTTTGTGTGTTTACTTACATGAAGGTCTCCAACGAACCAGCTGCCATAAGCTATCATGGTCATGTACATAGAGAAACTACTGGGCAGAAAGGCTGAGGCAGAGGCAAACATTCCAGCAGAAAACAGCAGAAGTATGAGGGTCAGACGTCCAACATTGGGTCCAAATACCTTGCATACACCTCTGGAATTTTTAACAACAAAACTTTATTATTTATCTCAGTCAACTTGCAGCTAACTTGGTATTTTTACAACATTTTTTTTAAAATGCTAAAAAAAAAAATAGAATGCAAATTATCGCAATAAAATGTTCTAAATCCAGCGATGTAGAGTGACGTGAGTGTCTGCAGCCTTGGGCAGAAACCAGGTTTGCCCCCCACCACCCCAACCGGATAAAATATGTTGACATTATAAAGAAAAGAACATTTTTATTGGAAAATAATAATAAATTTTTATTTTAGAAATAAATAGAAATGCGTTCAATTATTGAATTGAAGTTTTTGGCTTTTCCCCATGACACTATATTTTATGTATCAATGCTGTCAGCCATCCCATGGCCAATAGCCAAAACAGCTATAGATTAGTCAATTTTGGTGTATTGATTGTTGATTATAATTAATTTTAATTTTAGAGAAGCTTCTATCAGAGGTGGTATTACTTTCGTCAGTTGTAAGGAATATTCAAAATATTGTTATTATATTAGACAAAATAATTTCGAGCCTTAACATCTAAATGAACTTGGATATATCAAATTGGCTTTTTTAATTAGATAAAAAGAACCACTTTCATTAAAAATTTTCATTCTTAGAAGCTAATCAACAACAATGATTTTTCCAACCCCTAAAAACATGCTACCCTG
>MUZC01000648.1:108905-124635 GCA_002072015.1 Radix auricularia | reverse complement strand
CTAGAGATACTTACTGTGTTGTGTTCATTATATTAATGAATCAGTGTGGTATGAAATGACTAGAGATACTTACTGTGTTGTGTTCATTATATTAATGCATCAGTGTGGTATGAAATGACTAGAGATACTTACTGTGTTGTGTTCATTACATTAAGGTATAAATGTGGTATGAGAAAGCTTGAGATACTTACCGTGTTGTCCCCTAATAATGTAGAGCATAGCTTCATGGGCAGTACATGTAACAAGATGTAAGCATAAGAGCGGATGGCGTACTCGGGCGAGTATTCCCACGTCTGAAAACCTCTCCCATAGTTCAAGAAATGGGCCTGAGGGAAAACTTTAAGAACTCAATAAATAATGTAATAATGGACATTTCACTACAATCCCCAAGTCTGACAAGGTTGAAAGAATGAAGTGCAATATCATTTTAAATAATTTCTGCTTTGTTTTTAGCTTTAAAGACATTTTATTCTGTTAGTGCTATAGGATTTGAAAGTAAATAACTCATATGATAGTTTGTAGAATCTCAAAATATTCTTAAACAGTTGAGCAGTTCTGTGCCCGACATTAATTTATGAAACTTTGTTAAAATTTTTGTCGCCGGGTCTTCAAATGAAATATTTCCTTAAGCATACAAGGACCAACTAAACATGTTGCACTGATTTGGTTTAAGATAGATGGAGAGGTGTGGTAATCTTACTGGCTCCCAGTAGTTGTACGTCTCATCACAGTCGGAAACAACACTCCATAATGCAGCACATAGCCTGGCAGACATAAGCAGCTTGAAGGCAGTTCCAGGTGTAGGTGTCCATGGCTCATCCAAGAAGCTCATCACCTCAGGGTCGGTTCGCGAAGCCGCCGACTGTACGCTAGTGAGATAAGAGGTAATAAAGCGTATAATTTAACACAAAATTTTAACGTGACTATCTAACACGCTGACCAGAATCCAGTCCTTTATCAACAATTGTCTTAAGAAGGATTCTCAGAATTCACTGGCCGGATAAAATCAGCAACCTGGAACCGTGGCAGCAGACAAAGCAGAAGCCAATTGAGGAAGAGATTCTCCTGAAATGGTGAAGGTGGATTGGTCATACACTAAGAAAACCTGCTTCTAATACTAAAGGGCAAGCCCTGAAATGGAACCCACAGGGTAAACCGAAAAGAGGCCGCCCAATAATCACTTGGTGCCAAGAATAGGGGGCAGACATCAAGACTGGAGGATCCTGGAGAAGCTGGTCCATGATAGAGATGCATGTAGGTCTCTCATAGGTGGCATATGCCCTTGGAGGATTCACAGACACCGAAGATGAAGGCTCAACATCAAACATACTATGTCACTGTATTTTTATGACAGATATTAAGTTTCTTTCGTCTTTTAGTTTTAATTTTTAATTATATGTACTACCTTCAATGACCCGGCTGGCAAGGGTAAAAAAAATGTAATCCATTAAATAGATAGGTTTCCAAAATGATACTATTTTTAAAAAACACAATCTCTTAAGCCTTAACTTTAATACATCCATGTCATTATACAAACTGTAATCAAGTTATTTGACAAAAATAAACACATTTTATCTAATTATTGATTACATATTAATGTTGGGGATGTCAAGTTATTTTTTTCTTATCTTCTGTGAAAATGAGTTTGCTGAGCTGAAAAAGTCTGGTATACTGCATAATGACTTTATGAGTGGAATAGATCTTTTGATGCGTTTTTTATGCATTCGCTCAGCCTATTTTTATCTTTGACAATGTTTTCTTTGCTAGATGGATCCCATACGTATCCGGGCAAAACAGCGACTGTGTCAAAACAGCGACTGCATCAAAACAGCGACTGTATCAAAATAGCGACTTTTTTCTTTTCTTGGAATAATGCAGGTTTTTTGTAGAGAAGGGACAATATAAAATTAAATACAATCAACTGGAGATGTGTATAAATAAATGTTGGTGTTTTATAGAGTGCATACACAATGTCAGGTCATACGGGCCCAGCGGCTTGAACGATATTGTCCGCTATGCGGTGTTAGTAACTATTTAATGTATTAACTTTATATACTGTTTACTGAATTGTTTTGACCATTGCTCACAATTATTTCACAACAACTACTCTCAGTGATTCTCATACCTTGACAACAACTTTGTACATCTTATTACAATTCAGTTTTTATGCTAGGTAGATCTACACAAAGAGAAGTGAATGATAGGGCAATATTTTTAAAAAACCAATGATATGGCATGGGAGTGGAGGGAAGATTGACCTTCATGTTATAGTGTAATGTATACCTAGGGTTGTGGCGAGTGTTATGGGAAAGGCAAATAATGGAATGAGAGGCAGAATGAATTTAGGACTATCTAACCACGTGGCATTTTTTATTGTCCTATTACATTGCCACTTTGATCAGGGTGGAGAGATCGATTGAAGTCTACCGAGACCAGGCACTGTTCGTTGGCTGGCCCATGCTACATCAGGACATGTTACATATATCAATCGTGTTCAAACCACAGTTTAGACAATGAAAAGGGGTCTATGTGTCAAAAAGTTTAGAACCACTGTGTTAGGCTTACGGTTGGACCAGAATAGCTTTGCGGTGAAGTTGCTGTTTTGATACAGTCGCTGTTTTGATACAGTCGCTGTTTTGATACAGTCGCTGTTTTGAAGTCGCTATTATGACGGTCGCTGTTTTGACACAGTCGCTGTTTTGACGGTCGCTGTTTTGAAGTCGCTGTTTTGAACCCGTGCCCCCATACAGAAGATGAATATTATAGCTAAGATTGTTTCTTTTCTTATTTGGTTACACTTTAACAGTTTGGCCTTTTTCTGTGTGGAAAGATGTTAGTTTCCCATATATGTAATTCATCTAGATCTTTCCTAAGATTTAATTATCTTTTTCTAACATAATTATTCAGTATTTTTTTTAGTCCCATAACCTCTTTTTTTTTTGAGGTCGTAGGGGATTCTAGTGTTTCCATTAGAATATTCTCGGGCTTAATGGACACTAGCGGCGCCCATCCCTCTCCAGGTCAGCGGAGAATTTTCGTAGCGTTAGTGCCTTTGTCAGCATTTTTATGGTGGCTTTTTGTGGGCTCGATCCCACGCCCCTCAGCTTGTGAGGCGAGCACTCTATTGACTTCGCTACCCAGCCGCCATTATTCAGTATACTAAGCAATAATCAACAAATAACCTAACTTTTGTTCTTAATAAGTTATACAATTTCTTCATGTAGAGGGGATTAGAGAGATCCTTGAGGAACTCCTGAGTTTAACATTATTGGGGCTGACTTATTTTAGTTCCATTAGTTATTACAGTTTGTTCTCTGTTTAGCTACAAGAAAATCCTAAATACACCTGACCAGAGATGCAAAAGAATTATTTTTTTTTTAGGAAACTAAAGTGGTAACTTTATCATTTTCACTAAATAGAAAATGATATGCTAAAAATTGAATGTATTACATCTATTGCTAAGGGGCTGATCATGTTGTATTAGACTATATAGAGACTAGAAGGATTGTATACTATTAGTAAATAGTATTATTATTAGTAAGATTGCAATAATAAATGAATAAAGTATAAAGATGACAAAATAAAATGAGGAACCAGATTCAGATACTCTTAAATCTTTTTGGCTGAAGTGAAGAATCTCGACCGTGGCGTCACGATGCTACTGGTTGCTGGAAACGAGAGTTCTATGAATTCTAAAGGGATTTTCAAAAATGAAAGGTTTTAGGGTTTGGGTTAGGTATAGACTTAGAATTTTCGGCAGAGGCGTCACTAGGGTTGGTGTCACCCGGGGCGGCCCACCCCCACCGCACCCCCCTAGCGACGCCATTGATTTTCGGACAATTGAAGTTTTTAGGGTTTGGGTTAGGTATAGCTATTCTATAGTATAGTATTTTAATTTTAAAGCTTTTTAAAGGACATGCTATAACTAGGGTTCGAAAATTACGCGTAAGATTGGCATGCGTAATTTACACGTAAATTACACGTAATTTACGCCAAAATTACGCGTACCATTAATGCCCAATTACTTGAAAATTTATGTTCCTTTTGTTGCTTACGCACACAGATTGCTAGTAGGTGTATTTTTAACTCTTAATGTGCCATAAGGTTTTCAAAAAACTTCCGGCTCAGTACCGTAAGAATTTCCCAAAATGCGATCAACCGGTTATGAAATTTAAAAAATTGCGTAAAATCCATTTTTATTATTATGGTCATACTGATGTCATCTTTTAGAATAAGAATGGTTATTTTATGTATCCGAAAGACCGTTTTGAGTTTTAAAATAAGTTTACCTGTAATTTAGTACTATTATTTTAGTAATGAAGTATAGCAAAATCGCATCTTCGAAAAAAAAAAGTAAAAACTTAAAAAAAAACACCGCTAATCGAGCGATAACACTAGCGAGGGAAACAGCCGCCATTGCCGGAAGTCGAAAACATCGTTCATCCCGCACTGAATAGTTTTTATTTACTGTAATTTTGTTTCTAAAGAGAGTTCTATCGAGTCGCGCATTACCTCTCTTTGGCACTAAACGGTAAACCGCGGATTACCGCGCTTTGGTACATTAAGAGTTAATAATGTTTTCAAAGGTTTTTACTTGTAATTTACCGGTCATACTAATTTGCCCGTCGTCCACATCTGCCACGTATTTCATCGTGTACTGCATCAGCCATCTTTGGCTGAGTAATACCATCTAATACGGTTGACGCGGGACGGGTGCAATGCGCCGTGAAATACAGCCGCCGCGGTCCCAAAAGACGGCACACGCGATCGACGTTGGTGCAATCCGCAGCGAAATACGGTAGGTACTTAGATAATCGTTCGGGCATCCTTCTGAGCATGTTGAAAAAAATCGCAAGTACCGTGTCAGTTCTTCTGTTCGGGCTTAAGCGATGACGATGGGTTTTTAATATTTGTGTAATTTGTCATCAGTGATGAGGATACATATTGTCGACCACACTGGAATCATTTTCACGCAGGTTGTGTGTGCGATCGATGAGAGGTTTTATTCGCATTTGTCGGCATGTGCATAAATTGCATACAAGTTTGTTATTTTTATAGCTACCATTTAGCGGTTAACACTACCGGTACTTAATTCATTTTATAACCTAAATCAATTTATTTAATTAATCACCACACAACAAATTGTGACAGAAACAAATAAAATTTGCTGTCAAAAATGCATTTTTTAAATTACCGTAATTTTCCAAAATTACGTAACGGTAAATTTTTACCTTACTTACGCGTAACGTGACTTCGAACCCTAGCTATAACAACAAAGATGGCCGTCGGTAATGACCGTGACGTCACGGTGGAGATTCTACTTGTTTACCATCATTTTAAATAAAAAGACGTCAGGCAAGACCTTTCATGTGTATTAGTATATTTATTCTAATTTTCACATCAACTATCAACAATAATCAACATCAATAACCAACTGCCAATCACTCAAGACTCAAGCTCAATGTCACCAATATACAGAACTGCCCAATCAACCTGGTACCCCAACTAAGACCCAAACTTTGGTTAAGTCCAAGGCTAACCCCATCCAACACCACTGACACTGACTCGGTCAAGAAAGAAAGATTCGAAGATGGTTCGGTAAAAACCTATATCTCCGACCGGGCCGACCTTATCGGCGGCCATCTTGTTGCTATGGCACGTCACCGGCCCGGAAAAATAGTGCGAGCCCCGTGAATTTTCCGAAAATTCTAAAGCTATACCTAACCCAAACCCTAAAATTAAAATAACAACTATCCTTCATAGCAACGGGAAGAGACGCGACGCTCCGGTCGGAGATATAGGTTTTAGCCGATGGTTCTTTTCCTCATTTTAGTTTTAGTAAGATTAGTATTACTTAACTTATTACTATTACTATTACTATTACCATTAAGTAGACTACTTCTACTCTGAGCCTACCGGCTAGTACGGAATATTTTTACAAGTTACTGAACACTTTTACATTAACATTGTGGTTAAAACCTATATCTCCGACCGGGCCGACCTTATCGGCGGCCATCTCGTTGCTTGGCACGTTACCGGCCCGGAAAAATAGTGTGAGCCCCGTGAATTTTCCGAAAATTCTAAAGCTATACCTAACCCAAACCCTAAAATTAAAATAACAACTATCCTTCATAGCAACGGGAAGAGACGCGACGCTCCGGTCGGAGATATAGGTTTTAGCCAACATTGTTAATCAATCATTGTAATCCAGTAGCCTAATTGTTATACTCGTAAGTAGTAAGTTTAAGTAAGTAAGTCGTAAGTTTTGTACTGGCAGAACTGATCCGTTCTGCTTGGACTTCGACGCCGGCTTAGGCTTAAAACGTATCTGTTCTTTTTAAAAATAAAATGGAAAGTCCAAATTAATGCTAGCGCTTTCCCCACGAATTAAAGAGATCTTAATGTACCTTTCAGTGACAGAATGGGCATTTCTTTTCGTGCCTTTAACAGTGTTTTGATTGACGTTGCGTTTTTTGGCCATTTTACAAAATATCGATTATTTAATTTATCAGAACTCCGTACTTATACTTGTGGCTGAAGTTCCGATCACTTAAATGGGTCTGAAAAATTTAATATTATTATATCTTCTATCTTAGATATACAGACGCTCCTTCTATGCAGAAGATAATTGCGTCCACAGACCATGAGAGATGATCTGTTGGCAAGGGATGCAGCGGTCACAGGCCATGGCTAAATGGGTTCCACGCATTACCCCAGCCGCCTAACTATTGTCAGAGCTGGGTGACTCGGGGACTCCTCAGGCCTCTGGAACGAATCCTCACCTTCGTGTGGATTCGAACTCGGGACCATCGGTATGACAGTCGAGAGCGCTACCTCTCGACCACCACGTCCCACTACATTTATTAACTACATGTATTTAATATTTAAAATTAAACAAACCGTAAAAACAAAGTTTTTGACTATTTAAATCACTATATAAGAGACATAACTAAAAGTATTGATTATGATCAATATAATACGCAACACATCGTGCGACAGGAAAGTATTATAAAAGTATGTTCAATGTAATTTGCACCGCATGACAGACTAGCACAAACATTTAAATGGTACATAGACATAGAGCTCATCAAAAAATTCATTAATATAATTACGAAAAATTCGATCGTTGAAAATTTTTGAGAGAATGTATTGTTTGGTAACAAAAGTCTATGTGCAAAATGTCAGCTCGATATGATCACGGGAAGTGGGTCGTCTTTGACTTTTGTTTTTTCCGCGGGACTACGACAGACAGACAAGACGGTGAACTTAATAAAAGGGATTTAATGAAACAACCCGTAAAAACACATATTTTTACTATAAATCCCTAAACGGGCAAGAGCTCAAAGATGTCTCCACCTTTAAATATCTAGGGGACATAATATCCGATGAAGGCTCGAAGACAGAAATTCTTGCCGAAATGGCCCAAACAACTGCAGCAATACGAAAACTAAAACAAATCTGGCAAAGCAAGGAACTCTCCCTGAGATCAAAGATTCGACTAAAGCGCTGTTGGTGATGTTGGTCTTTTTGTATGGTTGTGAGGCTTTGACGCTCACTACAGACCTCCAAAGAAGATTTAATGCGCTAGAGATGAGATGTTTTCGTCGGTACTAAACATCTCCTACACAGCGCGCATCACAAACGAAACGGTCAGCAATAAAATAAGTGCTGTCATTGGCCCTTACGAGGACCTTCTCACCTCAATTAAAAAGAGGAAATTACGATGGTACGGACACGGGGCAAGATCTGGAGGTCTCTCAAAGACCATTATGCAAGGCACAGTCCGGGGAGGAAGAAATAGAGGGGGACAAAGGAAGAGATGGGAGGTGAAATCAAAGATTGGACCAGTCTGTCCAATAGTGACACTCAAAAAGCAGCCAAGGGCAGGGACAAATGACACGAGATAGTGTGCATTTCACAATGGTGTCCCAACGACCCAACGACGGATTAAGCGACAGATCAAGTTCAAATATACGTGTAGAAACGGCAGGATTACCAAAAAGGGTTATCAGATTTTTTTTTACAGGCTCAAAAAAACAACAAAACGCACACACACACACACCCACACACCCACACACACACACACACACACACACCCACACACACCCACACACACACACACACACACACACACACACAAAACAAACAAACAAACACGAAAAGTAGTGTAATTGCGGGATTTCAAAATGCCGTTATAAGAAGATTTTGGGGTGTCTACAGCATCTGCCTTAGCATTGGCATTGAGGACATCAGTACAAGTCAACAGCCAGACACAGCTGAGGCAACTGTTTCTAATTTGATTGTCGCTGAAACTTATTATTTTTTTCCTAAATTGTATATTGGAAGGTATGTCAGGACCCACGACCCTTCAAATGAGTTGAAATTGCAGCTGATTCATAATTGTTGGACCCCTGATAAAATGTATGAGTTTAGAGCAGTGGGGGAAACATAGTTTTTAGTTATGCATGGTTATCAAACTATTCACCGTGGCTTTTATACTCGCAAATGTTAAAAGGCGTATTTTGAAAATATTACGTGTTGTTTTCGCAAAAAGTAATTCGAGGAATTCAGTTGGCATTTGTCATCAAACCATGCACAAAATATAAAGATTTCAACGAAGATCCACACAGCCACATGCAAAGCACATGACACAAATGCTATCATAAGATGCAAGCAATTTTGTTGCATTATTTAAGGCCAAACCAGTTTCTATAGATGAGAAGTTGGACTCATCATTGAGAAGACAAAGTTAAGAAAATCGCAACAAACTGGGTCTCACCATTTCTACAGTCCTATTTTGCGGCATGCACGATTTAGCCCTTCGTGGAAAAGAATTAAATTCTGACAATTTTCATGACCTGTTGAAGGTTTTGATTTTAAAGGGAAGTAAACAATCATTGGTTCCAGAAACAAATTAATAAAAGTTACACCCCCTTAATTAAATCTTTACAAATTTAAAAAACAACAATGATTAAAACTCAATACAAAAGTTCCTATTAACAGCAGTTTATTTTCATTTTTAATATGAACTCCTTGACCGAGTAAGAAAATGTTTTATGGTCTCACTCTAATTTGAATTTAAGGACATGAATACTAACAGTAAATCAAATATTTTGCTAAACAAAAATATATCATTGACTAAAATTTCATCAACTGTGTATCAATTTTATGTACACAAAAATGTCATTGACTAAAATTTCAACTATGTATCAATTTTATATATACAAAAATGTCATTGACTAAAATTTCAACTATGTATCAATTTTATTTACACTAAAATGTCATTGACTAAAATTTCAGCTATTTATCAATTTTTCATGTACCCAAAAATATATCATTGGCTAAAATATCTTCAACTATTTATCTTTTTTTTTTTTTTTTAAACTATGAAATAAGATGAAATAGCTCAAACTGTGTACAAAGCTTATTTATATAAACCACTGAAGCTTAAAAAAATAATGTAATAAACACTTTTGGGGACCCAAAGTGGTAAACATGTAGAATCTTGACCGTAACGTCACGGTCATTACCGGCGGCCATCTTTGTTGTTATGGCATGTCATTAAAAAAGCTAAAATTAAAATTCTATAGCTATACCTAACCAAAACCCTAAAAACTTCAATTGTCAGAAAATTCTAAAGCTATACCTAACCCAAACCCTAAAACCTTCCATTTGTGAAACCCTTTTAGAATTTATAGAACTCTGTTTCCAGCAACCGGTAGCGTCGTGACGTCACGGTCGAGATTCTTCACTTCAGCCCCCAAAGTTTTAGTAATGAAAGGGGGAGAAGGCAGAGGCGTCACTAGGGTTGGTATCACCCGGGGCGGTAGCTCATGGTGTCACCCCCTCCCGATTTAACCCATAGAACTCCTCCGAGTTTTCCAGTGCAAAATAACGGGAATATATAGAATTTGACATTCTGTTGTCACCCCCCCTGATGGTGTCACCCGGGGAGGCCCGTCCCCACCACACCCCCCTAGTGACGCCACTGGGAGAAGGGAGCATAACGACCCGAGAGGCAACTTTTTCTCTTCCTAATTGTAAGTGAATGGGCACATTAATACATATTGATTTGAATGATACCATGGGCACGGTGGTCTAGTGGCATGCGCACTCATCTGGCCCACCGATGGTAACGGGCTCGAATCTCCGTGAATTATTGTTCCCGTTGCCAAGGGTGTCTCTGGGTTAAGCCAGCTCCAAATATGTACCTGACACAATAATATATGTTAGGGAAACAAAGGTGGCGCGGAATAGCGTCGAACGCTGCGTCACTTGCCACAAAAACAACCGGCATGGCCCGAGGACGCTATATTCTTTTGTATAGAAGGGGCGTCTTTTTTTTTTATAAGACAAGATCATAATTTCAAACTTTGAACAATTTTGATAAATAAGAAACTTCCCCATTTTTTGCTTCATTAAATGTTGACTCGGTTTTAAACAAACAAAAAAATTTTTTTAAACATAAATTTATGTAAATTAGATTTTCAATAACTTAGATTTTGCATTTGATGTTAAGAATGTGTGAATGCCAGGAAGGTCAAAAGTTTAGCCTTCCTCCCAACAAAGACAACATATATGTTTTTTAAGTTCCTTTTATTTAGTGCCGCCAATTGACAGACACCTCGTCCCACACCTTCCTAACCAAACCATGCTTGAAAATTGCATTGACTTTTTTAAAAAAATCGATTTATAGAAAAAGGTTTTCTCGTTTATTATATGTAGAGGCGCTTTTGTGTTCTTATCGCATGTTAAATTGCAGGTCGATATCCATATAATGGAAATGGAGACTTCAGTACGTTCACAGGCAAAGATCTATGTATTCAATACATACAGGTCTTGACACAGGCAAAGATCTATGTATTCAATACATACAGGTCTTGACACAGGCAAAGATCTATGTATTCAATTTTATACAGAAGTTCTTGACACAGGCAAAGATCTATGTATTCAATACATACAGAAGGTCTTGACACAGGCAAAGATCTATGTATTCAATTTTATACAGAAGTTCTTGACACAGGCAAAGATCTATGTATTCAATACATACAGGTCTTGACACAGGCAAAGATCTATGTATTCAATTTTATACAGAAGTTCTTGACACATTCAAAGATATATGTATTCAATTTTATACAGAAGTTCTTGACACAGGCAAAGATCTATGTATTCAATTTTATACAGAAGTTCTTGACACAGGCAAAGATCTATGTATTCAATATATACAGAAGGTCTTGACACAGGCAAAAATCTGTGTATTCCATTTTATACACAAGGTCTACACAAGCCACAGACCACTCTAACATATTCTTCTCATTTATTCATGTATCCAACAATGAAGTAAAATAATTCAAACTTTTGGACCCCTGACTGAACCCTGATGCATTCATAATCAACAGACATTCATACAAACGCACATTCATACAAACGCACATTCATACAAACGCACATTCATACAAACGCACATTCATACAAACGCACATTCATATAAACGCACATTCATACCACACATTCATACAACGCACATTTTATACAAACGCACATTCATACAAACGCACATTCATAGAAGCACACATTCATAAAAAAAACCACATTCATAAAAACACACTTTCATACAAACGCACATTCACACAAACGCACATTCACACAAACACACATTCATAGAAACACACATTCATAAAAACACACTTTCATACAAACGCACATTCACACAAACACACATTCATACAAATGCACATTCATAGAAAAGCACATTCATACAAACGCACATTCACACAAATGCGCATTTATAAAAACACACATTCAGACAAACACAATTCATACAGACAGTCATTCACACAAACATTCATACAAATTAAGACACAATCAACCAAACAATCATTCATACAAAAAACCCTTTGATACAAAAACATATGCAAACAAACATTAAAATAAACACACAGTGATACACTCGGGCTCATACATAAATAATGTAAGTTTTCAAAAATAATGTAAGTTTTGTTTTTGAAACACGTAAAAAAACAAATTTTTTTTTACTATAAATCATTTATATACGATAGATCTACATTAAGTCATAACTATAAGGGTGTTTATTATAATACGCAGGGCAAAACAATCCGAAAATAGAAAATTTTATTTATGTCTCGTAATAATAATATGCGCACCGATCGTGAATATATATTTTAAAAGTATTGTTAATATAATGCGCACATTATTGCGCGACATAAAAGCTTGTTGAACATAATACGCACCACAACACTTTCTCTAAAAAAAATTAACATGATACATAGAGATAAATAAAATAATTTTAAAATTCAATAATTCAATTACTGTCTATTCGATCGATCTAAAATTTTGATTCATAATTTTTATCATCGACATGGGTCTGCCTGCAAAATTTCAGCTCGCTAGCTTACGCAGAAGTGGGTTAAAATTGATCCAAAGTTTTTACGGCAAGCAAGCAAAGGCTCAGACACCAAAAGTTAATATAAAGGATTTTAAAAAATGAATCTTTAAGAATTAAAATTACACATGAAAGCGATAACATTTTTTAAACATCAAACTTTAGCTACTGCTACAATATTGTGTTCAATAATATGATTCAAATCAGGTTCAGCAACCCAAAGATCGTGATGGAGTGCCAACCTTTTCAAACCATAGTTGTCACTCTTGAATGCTTTAGTTAAGTGTTAATGTCAAAGCGTGAATGTTAGAATTCTTTAACTCCAAAAATATCTGTAAGCAATTTTATTAGTCCTTGAGCGTACCACACAAAAATAAGTAGGATGAGTTTTGTAAGCAATTTTATTAGGACCTCAGTGTATCACACAAAATTAAGTAAGGCCCCAAAATAAAGTATTTGTAATTAAAATGCGGAAATTTATTCAGGAAAGGAAATCTCAGGATTCAGTTTGATCAATTTCATTAGGGGTTACAAAAATTTTCGGGTATTTCGTGTAACGTTTTTCTCAAAACATCGCAACACACAATTCTACGGTAATGTTCGTGAGATTAATGGGCTAGACAAAATCAATGCTTGTACTTGTATAGATCTAGGGCTTTACTAGACCACACGTATTAGCCTATAATAACGTTCGTGTGATTAATGGGCTAGACAAGGCCAATACTTGTGTAGAGTTTTATTATACTAAACATATTACCTAAGGTAATGTTCGTGAGATTGATGTGCTAGACCAGGTGTCGGCAGCCTTTTGAGACTGAAAATCCAAAAGTTATTATTTACCCAAATCTCTCAAATTTTAAATAGACACTGACTCTAGCACAAGTTTTGAAAATAAAAGAATAAATTTATAAATATTTGCACATGGAACTGTAGAGCCGCATCTTTACATCGAAAGAGCCGCAGGATTCCGAACCCTGGCCTAGACAATACGATTATTTGTAGAGATTTATTATACACCCACACACTGTTATTTAGTAATAGGGAGCAAAATTTTATGAAAAATTGTCTAAACTAAAAATAGTAACATTTGTAAGTAATTCGGCTGACATATAAATGGCGTTATAAAATCATAAAAATCCAGGATTCACTGTTTTCTTTTAAACCCTTAAAGCCAAGTCGTGTAGCCCTGCATAGACTGCGGGATTTTCCCATTTTAGTTTTGTCTCTCTGAAGTTTTGTCACTTGTTATGTCCTTTGCTGTTTTTAGCGCATTTTCGAGAAGTCGAATGCGCTATTGCACCCGTTTTGTCCGTCCGTCCGTCCGTCCGTCATCACCCTTGATCTCAGCATCCATAAGTCCTAGACCCATGAGGTATATATGTTTTTTGTATGTCCTGACCTGCCATTTGTGCATCAACACTCAGTTACTCGATCCGTTAAAAAACCCCGTTAAAACTACCAAAAAATATTTCGAATCGAGAGGTAACACTAGCGCAGGGAACGGCCGCCATTGCCGGAAGTCGAATGCATAATCCTGCAGGCATTGAAGAGTGGTGCGAAAGGGTGCAAAAGAATTAGTTGTTTTTTTTTTAGTTGACGTCATTAGAATATGTGTAAAAGTTTAGAGAGTTTTACGTCATCATTTGTGGTGACTTGTAGTTAGATTAAAGAGAAAATAATTTTTTTTTAAATGTAAAGAAATGACTTTTAAATAAAAAAAATGTCAGGTATATTCATTACACAAGAAAATTCATAAAAATATGTCTAAAATCTAAACACAATTACTGATAACTACATAATTCTGATATCTAACATAAGTACTGATACATAATACGAAAATGCGCTAACACGTCCTGAATTCCAATAGGGACCAGGCTTAACATGATTTTTTTCTCTTGCCACTACCTCCTCTGTCACTATGCCCTCTGTCACTATGCTCTCTGTCACTAAGTCCTCTGTAACTATGTCCTCTGTCACTATGCCCTCTGTCACTATGCCCTCTGTCACTATGCCCTCTGTCACTTTGTCCTCTGTCACTATGTCCTCTGTCACTATGTCCTATGTCACTATGTCCTCTGTCACTATGTCCTCTGTCTACTGGCTGTAACTAACTTAGTTAGTTATTTCCTCTCGGTCCGAGGACGGCACATAGGGCAGAGGTCATGGATTTCCATTTGCGACGATCCGTTGCTAATTGTATTAAGTCCTGGGCATTTCTCAGACCCACGTTTGAGCTTTCTCTTATGACTGTTCTACGCAGGGTTTCTTTTGGCCTTCCTTGTTTTCTTTTGCCTGATGGTGTCCACATGAGGGCCTGACGTGGGAGTCTTCTCTCGTCCATTCCAAGAACATGACCGATGTAATTCCATCGTCTTCTCCTTATAAAATTGTAACTAACTGTTCAAGAAATATTCTCTTTAGCACAACAGAACCCTGGGATATTAGCTTTCTCATAACGAACAACTAATGACTAACAAACGACCAGCAAACGACAAACTATGTTACATATAATGACTAAGGATTTACCTTTATTTATTTTTATTTTTATTGCGATAACTATTTCTATTAAACTACATATATACACCCTAAAACAATGATGATCGCCCAGTTGTGAGCTTAAAGCACTTCGAGTACTGGCTTCTATGCTTTGAGATGTACTCCCCAACAAAAACAACACCATTAGTTAAATCATTAAATTTTGAAACAATGTAGGATAGAAGAACAAAGACAAAAAGTAAAGTAGTAATTATCATTAATAAAGCAATTGATTCTAATTTAGAAATGCTACACAAAGATAACTTAATACAACGTCAAATGCAAAACGGCTGCCAGCAAAACCAATGAAGATACGTGCTGGACGTTTATCGTTTATTTACATTTTTAGAACAGGTGGCTAATAATCTCAGCAAGATATCAGCATTGGCAGAGATTACGTCCAGCTCGGTCATAGGATCACTGGCCTTAGTCCAAAATATCTTCGTCAAATGATTATGCACAAAAAAAAATTTTAACATGCAGATTTGTTTCTAGTAAATTGCAAAGTTTGGAACTTGTGAATCTGCAGAACCTTTTTTTGTAAACCGGGTTTTTGTTTGTGTGTGTGTGTGTGTGTGTATGTGTGTGTGGGGGGGGTTGGTGTGTGTGGGTGTGTGTGTGTGTGAGTGTGTAGTGCGTGCGTGTGTGTGTGTGTGTGTGCATGCGTGCGTGTGAGTGTGTGGGTGTGAGTGTGTGTGTGTGTGGGGGTGGGTGAGTGTGTGTGTGTGCGTGTGTGTGTGTGGGTGGGTGGGTGTGAGTGTGTGTGTGTGCGTGCGTGTGTGTGTGTGTGTG
>MUZC01000648.1:89755-108664 GCA_002072015.1 Radix auricularia | reverse complement strand
GTGTGTGTGTGTGTGTGTGTGCGTGTGTGTGCGTGCGTGCGTGCGTGTGTGTGTGTGAGTGAGAGAGAGAGAGAGAGAGAGAGAGCCCCTTACCCCACAACAACTTTTTTACAGTAGATCTACATGTCAATAAACTTACACAATAAACCCATCGGGGCCAGTGGAAACCAACTGACACACGATAGTCGGCCAAGTCCGCCTCTTTTAATCTACGAAAGGTCTTGTGTTGTTACTGTTAGCGGTGTAAATTCATTCTCCTATAGCTATTTTACTTCCTCTTACTGTAGTATTCTTGGTGGGACGAATCTCACTTCACCCGTGCACCTCAACTTTTTTGAACCTCGGTCCGTTTCTCGAAGCGTTAGCAGTGTATGTCTATGTGTGTACGTTTCTCGTTCTAAGTTTGGGTGCCTAAGCGTGTAAGGGTGTGGAAATGTATGTGTGAGAGTAAATAAAAGTGAAAGATTCGAAGAGAGGCCCCTTCACTTACCTGTTGCTTTAAAATCGTTTTGTTTCGTTTCTCTTAATTTCCAATCGTAATATTTGTACGCATTTCAAAAAAATCTTTTCACAGAACAAGGTTTTTTGCACACTAAAAATTGGCGAAAATGTTAATTTTTTTACTTTCCAAGGGTCTATTTACTCATAGATATGGTAACTTTAAATTATTTTATTTTAAATAAATCAGTTTGAGGAGCACTGACAGAGTAAATGCACATACATATATTTTCGGGAAAATCACACATACCATATGTCAGTGTCTGAGCTGTTTTCATGATAAGCCAGAAGTAACATTACAATGATTATACCCGAGTCCCGCTCTACTTAAATTCTATTTCTATTGGTGACATTGAAAACTAAGCTAACAACTATATAACGATAGGGAACCGCGGCTGTAATGCTGATAAACATGTAGTCTGATGTAGACAGTAAATTAAAGTGTAAGAACCAGTTTATGATAAAAATGTAGAGACGTAATTCCTGCACTCTTCCAAGGATAAAAAGATAACAGGAAAATTTTATTTACAATTTAATTTAAAGTTGGGATTTTAAAAATTCGATAAGGTGAGACTAATTTTTATTCTCTAACCATTTCATATTTCAAGGTTTTTTTGTTTTTTTAACTATTGAAATTGTCAAAATTTAACCTTGTATTATTTCATGGGGTTTAACGTAGTCTTGGTTGGTAAATTCTTCTTGGAACTAAACACATACACTTTAGATTCATGACAAGATTTCGCTCTCTGAAACCGTTTTTCTCGAAAAATATTGCCCCCTGTTTATCATTGTATGCCAGGTTAAAACTTGATTCTATGCCAAAATTCTTTCAGAAAAATTAAATATAATATGCACAGTGCCAGAACCTGATCTCACTGAATGGCTCAGATTAAATGTCAGCACAATCGTCCTTGTATGGCATCAGCTGACAAGCATGTCGCCTGAAGTCTCCATATATGCAAAATACAATCAAATTTGTCTTCACTTTTTTTTTTAAACTTTAGGATTTTATTTTTCATTCATATTTTGTATTCATTTCCCAAGAGTTTGGTCTCTACTTTGGAAGTTGGTATATTTTTTTTTTTTTGGGTAGTACTTCGGTAGCTTCATTAAAGCTGAAATAATATATTTACAGACGAGTGATTGCATGACAGAAATTGACAGTGGAATCATTGTATGACAGATATCAAGAGACGGGAGATTGTATTATTATATGACAGAAGTTGACAGACGGATGATTGCAAGATAGATTGTTGCAGTTGATTGACTTCGTAAGGGTGTTTTTTTTTTTTTTTTTTTTTTAAATATCTTTACGACTACGGAAATTTAAATTTTAATTAGTAATTGTTTTGACACTGGCTTCAAGTGTGAATGTTACAAGTAAAGAAACGATGTTAAATTATTTTTTTAAAACTGTGTTTGAAGTGGAAACAAGGCCAAACATTCAAATAAATCTTGAACAGATTTTAAACACACTTCGTTGCTGACTCTTTTACAAATTTGATCATCAATTACTACATGCCCCGGGGGTGGGAGCGGGATTCACCTCACAGACAGGAAACTTTTGATTTTGAAGGTGTGGGTTGGGAGTAAAAAAAAATCATGTTAAGCCTGGTCCCTTTTGGAACTCAGGATGTGTTAGCGCATTTTCGTATTATGTATCAGTACTTATGTTAGATATCAGCATTATGTAGTTATCAGTAATTGTATTTAGATTTTAGACATATTTTAATGAATTTTCTTGTGTAATGAATATACCTGAAAAAATATATTTAAAAGTCATTTCTTTACATTTAAAAAAAATTTATTTTCTCTTTAATCTAACTACAAGTGGTTTGTGGTCACTGAAATAGGACTCATAAATGAAACATTCCAAATTGTAATCAGCTAATCGCCCAAATACTCCGTCAATTGTTGTTTGATAGATCGTGGTTGCCAATCTTGTTGAAAGTAGTTGAATGTTGAAGCTTGTTTCGAAAAAATTTTCAATTTCTGCCCCTGGGCCGCTAAGATCTTGATTGAAGTCACCACAAATTATGATGTAAAACTCTCTAAACTTTTACACATATTCTAATGACGTCAAAAAAAAAACTAATACTTTTGGGTAGTGAGTATCGCCTCGTGAGGACGACCCAATATGCGGCTGCATACGCGCTCGTCCACTTCCGGTTATTGCTATTCTTAGTAACATTGTTTATAAAATGATGTTTATAAAATTGAAGAGTTACAAGTATTCACTGCGCCTTTCATTGAACCTCCGATTATATATGAATATGTGCATTCAAACAATCTCTCAAATCTATCACTAAACCTAACCCAAAACCCTAAAAACTATCACTAAACCTAACCCAAAACCCTAAAAACTATCACTAAACCTAACCCAAACCCTAAAAACTGTCACTAAACCTAACCCAAACCCTAAAAACTATCACTAAACCTAGCCCAAACCCTAAAAACTATCATTATCACTTAAGGTAACCCTAAAGTTAAAGTATATCCCTAAACCTAACATCAAAACAAACCATTTTTTTAAATAAAAAAATCCTATTCATTATCAATTCATGTAGTATTGTTTAAAAAGAAATAAAAAAATTATGCATCAGTAAGGAATGGAACCACGGTCCTGCGATGTAGCGTACTATCTTACTATCAATTCGACCACATAGCCACACAAACAACAATGACATTTTTAATCTTATAAAAAACATGTTACTAAGAATAGCCATAACCGGAAGTTGACGAGCGCGTATGCAGCCGCATATTGGGTCGTCCTCACGAGGCGATACTCACTACCATACTTTTGATAATACTAAGACTTCCGGCAATGGCGGCCGTTGCCTGCGCCAGTGTTATCTCTCGATTCGCAATGTTTTTTGGTAGTTTTAACGTGGTTTTTTAACGGATCGAGTAACTGAGTGTTGATGCACAAATGGCAGGTCAAGGCATACAAAAAACATATATACATCATGGGTCTAGGACTTATGGTTGCTGAGATCTAGGGCGATGACAGACGGACAAAACGGGTGCAATAGCGCATTCGACTTCTCGAAAATGCGCTAAAAAAGACGTCACTACCCTGTTGAACAAGATTTTTAAAAATGACACGAATTTTATTCTCAGTTTAATAAAAATATTTTTAAAACCTTTGGAAAGGATTTATTTTTCAAATTAATTAAATTATTTCAAGTTTTTTTAATAATAGTTTCTTAAATTTTGAACTTAAATCCTCTAACCATCCCTCCTACCACCAGATAAACCGATTAAATTGGTTCAACAAGCAGCGAACATAGCGCCTGTGAATTAATTGTAAAGAGTTCATTAACTTCCTATATGATTTAATCCTAAAGACTTACCACCAAACATGGCGGGCGCCTTCTATGAGAATGAAAAATCCAAGCAAAAGCTGATGCTGGGTGATGATGAGAAATCGAAGTTCAATCTAACGATGAGTGATGAAGAGAAATTCAACGAAAAACTGACGACGTATGGTGATGACGACAAAGCCGAAAAAGCTGAAGCCCAGGGGCTTGCGCTAAAGCTTAGTCTCGGAAACAGCAAGATGTAAGTTGTTGGTTAATGTTTGGCCAATTTCGTTACGGGGGGAAAAGACAAAGTTGCGTCACTCAGTTCGTCAGCTCAAAATTTAAGAGCACCTCACAGTCATCAAAAGTCTATCTCACAGGAATCAAATCTACCTCACAGGTATCATAAATCTACCTCACAGGTATTAAAAATCTACCTCACAGGTATCATAAATCTACCTCACAGGTATTAAAAATCTACCACATGTGTCATAAAGATGACTCACATGTATCATAAATATACCTCACTGGCATCATTGTACAGTGGTAAGACCGTTAAGATTACGTTAGTAAAATAATTGCATTCCAGAATTTGCTTTTTTAAAAAAACTATTTTTTAATAACTTATTTCACGCTATAGTTCTACAGACTTGATTTATTTCTAGTCTCGTTTTTTTAATTTAAAGTTTCATATGTGTTGGTTCTCTTGGTTACTTGAAGCAACCAATGCGACCTACGAATTCCAGGCGGGAAGAGCAGGAATTCGTATGTGTTTGTTCTTGCATATGGAATACGAAAACTTTTTGTATCCCCTTGTCTATATTTTAGAGTTGTATTACATTATCTTACTGTTGTATTTCTAATATATAATGAATTGTTTTATGTATTATTAATGCTTTCCTAATTGTTATTCTAACACCTATTGTTTAGGCTTAATGATTTAACAGATTGCCACTGTCACTCCTGTCAATATTAAATATTCTCCAGTCATGAATATTGCAGCTCTTTCTCAAGTTTTTTATTCTTCTTTATCAATGATCAATGTTTTTTTTTTAATTTTTAATTTTATTTAATTTTTTTTAAAATTACATGTAAACAGTGTTTTATGGCGGAATGTTAGACGTTTTCTAAGATGCAATGCATGCAATGTTATGTAACGCAATTTATGAAATATTATATATTTTCGAATGGGTTCAGACACGATGAGACAAAGTGGCATTACATCAATCTGGGGCTACGACAAAACGTTTATGGTTCTCTCAGACAAAAAGTTTCCCGACCCCAGGACTAGCATAAACGTTTGCGGATCTGGAAAATATTATAAAAGTTTGTTCAAAATAGTAAGCACCGCGCGACGGACTAGCACAAACATTTACATGCTACATAGAGGTACTTAGATGTAATCTAAAATTTCATTAACTTAATTACGATATCTTCGATCGATCTTTTTAAAAAAAATGATACAATACATTGTTAGGATAAAAAATTCTACATGCAAAATTTCAGTTCGATAGGATCACGGGAAGTAGGATATTTGGTCTTTTGTTTTTCCGACAGAGAAACAGACAAGACGGTGAAATTAACATATTGGGTTTAAAAACACCAAATTTATAAACATTAATCAATGTTATTGGATTTTATGTATAATATAAAAAGGATAATGATACATATACCATAATACATAATGATCCGTCTGAAATATCAAATGATGCAAACTTGTTGATGGGATCCTTGCAGTATTACATTGAATGTATCCAACAGAACCCAAGACATTCCCACGTTTTGCTTAATGTGTTGTTTATTCTCAAATGCAGGCAGAAATGTCAAACATTCTTAACCATAGCAATGTCGTGCCTGGCAATCATCATCAGCATTATTAGTCTCGTTTTGGCAGCTGCAAATCCCGGGGACATGGATTTCAATGAGGTACTTTCTTGTAATATCAATCATTGATATTGTTAATTGTGTTTTTTTTAAAATTGGGGAATGTTTTTAGGATATTTAGTTTCCACCACTCCCTCCCTCAGTTAGCTCTAGAGGACAAAAAATCCACAACTATTGAAATCACGAAACGTATGAAATTTATGAAAGTTGGGAAGTGCAAAGATTTCTTAATACTTAGTATTAAAGATTTTGAATATCTTTGAGTAAGTATAATTTGAATTTAAAGATTTTGAATATCTTTGAGTAAGTATAATTTGACCATATAAAGATTTTGAGTATCTTTGACCGAGTATAATTTGACCATATAAAGATTTTGATTATCTTTGAGTAAGTATAATTTGAAAATTTAAAGATTTTGAATATCTTTGAGTAAGTATAATTTGACCATATAAAGATTTTGAGTATCTTTGACCAATTATAATTTGACCATATAAAGATTTTGATTATCTTTGAGTAAGTATAATTTGAAAATTTAAAGATTTTGAATATCTTTGAGTAAGTATAATTTGACCCCTTTAAAGATTTTGATTATCTTTGACCAAGTATAATTTGACCATATAAAGATTTTGAGTATCTTTGACCAAATATAATTTGACCATATAAAGATTTTGATTATCTTTGACCAAGTATAATTTGACCATATAAAGATTTTGATTATCTTTGACCAAGTATATTGACCATAAAAAGATTTTGAGTATCTTTGAGCAAGAATAATTTGACCATATAAAGATTTTGAGTATCTTTGAGTAATTATAATTTGACCATATAAAGATTTTGAGTATCTTTGAGTAATTATAATTTGACCATATAAAGATTTTGAGGAAGTATAATTTGACCATATAAAGATTTTGAGTAACTTTGAGCAAGTATAATTTGACCCCTTTAAAGATTTTGAGTATCTTTGAGCAAGAATAATTTGACCATATAAAGATTCTGAGTATCTTTGATGGATTATATCATTAGTGACATTCGATTCTTATGACATCTTTCAATGACTATCCGTGTATATCTGTACCCCAGCAGGGCAACGGGAGCCACATAGCGTGCGTGAGTCGGGACAAGTTCAAGTACAGCAACTCGCCCGAGCAGCATGACCTGATGAGTCGGTTGGTTGAAGGCGTCAACGACACGTACTGCGCCGATAACGAAGAGCAGCTGGCGGCCTTGTTGAAACTGGTGAATATTTGTTGTCCTTACCAATGCTCCATTACAGCTGCGAAGCTTTATAAAAATAAACTTTTACAAACGTAGTAAAGATATGAAACTAAATTGTTACCTCACCTTGGTGAGACCTGTACTAGATTATGCATCTTCTGTATTGGACCCATCCGCCAAAGAAAACATTGATAAACTAGAACAAATTCAAAAAAAGAGCTGCCAGATTTATTACTGGAGAATATTCGAAACTGACAAGAGTAACACCATTAGTTAAATCATTAAACCTTGAAACACTAGAGGATAGAAGAAATAAGAGGAAAGTAGTAAATACATAAAACAATTAATAATAATTTAGAAATACAACACAAAGATAACTTAATACAACCCTCAGATAGACGTAAGGATAAAAACACCTTTCTTATTCCGTATGCAAGAACAAATAGCCTACAACAAATTTTCGTTCTTCGCGTCCGGAAGTAACGAGGAAAACCGACTCTTATCAACATTCAAAACTCTAATAAGAATTTCTAGACTATTCACAAACCATAGATAACGTAGGACGCTATAATCTTCTGTAAAGAAGGAGCGTATGTAAAAGATAAGAGAAGAGTAGATACCTGGTCGACGCCGCACAGCAGTTTAGAATTAACATGCAGCAAACTTTGTTAAATATTGCACACAAATGGAAGCTGTGCAAATTAGGATCCCACGTCAAACAGTCACATGAATATTTATTTGAAAACATAAAAACAAACGAAAGTTCCACTGTATTTGTTGTTCTTTCTTTAAAAAAAAATACATTGACATGAGTTAAATCGATTTCTCTATTTTAACTCATCCACAGGTGTTGATAAGAACTATTGAACCAATCGGTGAGTGGGTGATCTTTATACATTTTTTTATTCATTGTAATTGTGGTTCTTAGACATCTTGCTTCATCAAGTTCAATTTTTAAAAATTATTTTTACAGATTTTTTGTAATTCATGAAAAAATTATAATAATAAACTAACACTATACATACAATACCTGCATCACGCTGTTCCTGTTGCGTTCTGTTTTTTCAATCTCCTTCTACTTATCTCCTTTCTCACCCCACAGAGTTGCCGCCCGTGGAGAATCCTCACAACTTCTCCATGAGTAGAGCCTCCATGCACAAGAAGCTGGTGCCCACCAACTGGTACGACATTGACCCACCGCAGGAGAAATGTAAGTTTTTAATCTTTGGATTTATATTTTATTAAATTACTACGAAAATAACTAAACATTTTTTTAAAAATTCCAAGTAACGTAAAATAAATCACTAGATAGGCCTAATATTCAAAACCGACAAGAGTAACATCAATAGTTAAATCTCCAAACTATGTCCCGCGAGCCAGATCGGCCCCTAGAGACCTTTTAATCTCCAAAAGAGATGATATTTTTACCAGTAGTTTACAAAAAAAAAAAAAAAAAAAAACTGCGTGTTGTCGGCCCCTAAACTTCTTTTTGACAGTTAATGCGGCCCTCCGGCAGGAAAGTTTGGAGATCCCAGGTCTAGAGGGTAGAGGAACAAATGGCAAAGTAGTATTAATACTAAGGCAATTAAGTCTTACTTGGAAATTCAACACAAAGATAATCTAATACAACCCACAGATAGACAAAGATATAAAAACACTTTTCTATTTCCGTATGCTAGAACACACACATACAAATTCTCTTTCTTCCCGTCCGGAATTCGCATCAGGATGCAATAATCTTTCTTTTTAATATATGGAGCGTCGGTAACAGACAGATAAGATAAAATGAGAGAGTCTTGTTACCTGAGCATCGCGGACTATAAATTCTGTTCCAGCAGAAATGTTGGAATAACGTTATGGTCATCAGAGTCTTGTAATTCGTATTATTGTATCACAATTCTCCGTCGTCAATTTTTTTAAAAATTCCGAATAGAAGCAGCTATTTCAACGTACTCCGTCCGATGTGTTAATGTTTCCCGCTATTTGCACTTTTAAAAAAAGAAAAAAGAAAGCTATTTCGATCAGTTATGAATAAGTTATGCTCCATGCAACTTCGAGACTCTCTTATCGAGTACTCTCCGCTCACAGACCAACTTTTGATTGTGGAGGAACAGTTTGTGGGAAAATTGTCACAAAATATAGCTCTTTGCAAAAAAGATAACGTTTTTTTTTTAAATAAGAGAGAGACAAAAAACTGAAAAAATCATGTTAAGCCTGGTCCCTTTTGGAACTCAGGACGTGTTAGCGCATTTTAGTATTATGTATCAGTACTTACGTTAGATATCAGCATTATGTAGTTATCAGTAATTGTGTTTAGATTTTAGACATATTTTTATGAATTTTCTTGTGTAATGAATATACCTGACATTTTTTTAATTTAAAAGTCATTTCTTTACATTTAAAAAAAAATTATTTTCTCTTTAATCTAACTACAAGACACCACAAATGATGATGTAAAACTCTCTAAACTTTTACACACATTCTAATGACGTCAACAAAAAAAAACAAAAAAAAAAACTAATTCTTTTGCACGCCTTCGCACCACTCTTCAATGCTTGAAAAATGATGTATTCGACTTCCGGCAATGGCGGCCGTTCCCTGCGCCATTGTTACCTCTCGATTCGCAAAGTTTTTTTGTAGTTTTAACGGGGTTTTTTAACGGATCGAGTAACTGAGTGTTGATGCACAAATGGCAGGTCAGGACATACAAAAAACATATATATATCATGGGTCTAGGACTTATGGATGCTGTGATCAAAGGTGGCGACAGACGGACAAAACGGGTGCAATAGCGCATTCGACTTCTCGAAAATGCGCTAAAAAGATACGTCCAGACTTTAAATAAGAAATTAAAACGAACCTTTTGTTTGATACTTTTTTGCAGCTAACAATAAACATAAACAGAAAAAAATTGCTGTAATCTCAATCTTTGTGTAAAATAAATGCCCAATACATCATATGATAAAACATACTAACTGGTATTGTAAAAAAAAAATTCCAGATCCGAAATTTAATCCCAATCAAAACTACAGACTGTATTTCACCCCGGACGAAGTCAACCAACTGTTGGAACACAACAGAAACGTCAATCTGTTGGAATCTGTGGCTGAGGTCAAAGAATCAGGACTCTACATGGTCTACTGCAGTGTTCACTTCAAGCCCGACTCGGCGGAGAACTGCTCAACGTTTGCCAAGAAGGTTCAAACAGTTGAACAATATTTTATTATTATTTGACCCCAAAACAGCATCTGAATAATTAAATATGTAACTCAGTGGAGAATAATAACATATTTGGAAAATAAGATCTTTGTAATATATTAAAGTTGTTCTTAAAATCAATTAAACTGCCATCAATTTCTCCAACGTATGATGAACTTGTTCCATTGATTAACCAACCACCTGAACCTCAATACCTCGTATGTCAACCCCAGTTAGAATTTATATATTTATAAAAAACCACCTCAACCCCCCACCGCAACCCCACCCCCACTTCATACCAATCTTTTAACTCCGGATTATAACCACAGACCTGGAGTGCCGATGTCGTTAGAACTAGGAACAACGACAAACAGTTTAGTGGCGCCATCTTGTCCATGTTTCACACGTGCTGTGATGACTGTGCCAGGAACCAGGAGAGCGGCTACACTGGTAGGTTGATAGACCGGCTACACTGGTAGGTTGATAGACTGGCTACACTGGTAGGTTGATAGACTGGCTACACTGGTAGGTTGATAGACTGGCTACACTGGTAGGATGATAGACTGGCTAAACTGGTAGGTTGATAGACTGGCTACACTGGTAGGTTGATAGACTGGCTACACTGGTAGGTTGATAGACCGACTACACTGGTAGGTTGATAGACCGGCTACACTGGTAGGTTGATAGACTGGCTACACTGGTAGGTTGATAGAATGGCTACACTGGTAGGTTGATAGAATGGCTACACTGGTAGGTTGATAGAATGGCTACACTGGTAGGTTGATAGACAGGCTACACTGGTAGGCTGATAGACTGGCTACACTGGCTACACTGGTAGGTTGATAGACTGGCTACACTGGTAGGTTGATAGACCGGCTACACTGGTAGGTTGATAGACTGGCTGCACTGGTAGGTTGATAGACTGGCTACACTGGTAGGTTGATAGACTGGCTACACTGGTAGGTTGATAGACTAACTACACTGGTAGGTTGATAGACTGGCTACACTGGTAGGTTGATAGACCGGCTACACTGGTAGGTTGATAGACTGGCTACACTGGTAGGTTGATAGAATGGCTACACTGGTAGGTTGATAGACTGGCTACCCTGGTAGGTTGATAGACTGGTTACACTGGTAGTTTGATAGAATGGCTACACTGGTAGGTTGATAGAATGGCTACACTGGTAGGTGGATAGACTGGCTACACTGGTAGGTTGATAGACTGGCTACACTGGTAGGTTGATAGACTGGTTACACTGGTAGGTTGATAGACTGGCTACACTGGTAGGTTGATAGACTGGCTACACTGGTAGATTGATAGACTGGCTATACTGGTAGGTTGATAGAATGGCTACACTGGTAGGTTGATAGACTGGCTACACTGGTAGGTTGATAGACTGGCTACACTAGTAGGTTGATAGACTGGCTATACTGGTAGGTTAATAGAATGGCTACACTGGTAGGTTGATAGACTGGTTACACTGGTAGGTTGATAGACTGGCTACACTGGTAGGTTGATAGACTGGCTACACTGGTAGGTTGATAGACTGACTACACTGGTAGGTTGATAGACTGGCTACACTGGTAGGTTGATAGACCGGCTACACTGGTAGGTTGATAGACCGGCTACACTGGTAGGTTGATAGAATGGCTACCCTGGTAGGTTGATAGACTGGCTACCCTGGTAGGTTGATAGACTGGCTACACTGGTAGGTTGATAGACTGGCTACACTGGTAGGTTGATAGACTGGCTACACTGGTAGGTTGATAGACTGGCTACACTGGTAGGTTGATAGAATGGCTACACTGGTAGGTTGATAGACTGGCTACACTACTTTATAAATATGTTTGAAGACTTTTGTTGATGTGAATCTTAGATTTCAAAGAAGGCAGACAGCTATTGCTATGTGTGTCTGTCGGAAGAGTGTTTATACCTGTAAGTTTATGAATGCGTTTTGTTCTTATTAAAATCTCACTCATCTCTAATAATCGCATCCTCACATTTGTGCGTTATACTTACAGCCGGAGTGTTTCTACTGCGTGCTAATGACAAACTTCACGTTGAAGTGTCCGGAGAGGGACTGGTCAGCTACAGACCACAGTCCACGTTCTTTGGCCTGACCATGCTAGGATCAGTGGGCAGCTCTTGAATAAACTAGTATGAAATATGAATCGGACAACGAGGTCTGAATGTAAGCATCTGACCTCATATACCTATAGTCCAGAAACACAGATTTAGAAATTTAGATGATAACTGTTGAGCTCACAATATCATTCGTTAATCGTTGAAATTCAGCCGTAACATTAGGTTGATCGGCATTGTCGTGTGGTTTTGTATTTCAAGCTTCCAAATAACTAGCTGCCCTCACCTGACGTAAAAAATCTCAATTGAAAGGATTTCACGCATTGTTTTATGGAAACGGTTGAAAGATGTTTCAGCTGAGCGATAGGTATGCCGGAATTTATTGATGCAGTGTATGGTTTTGTACTTGTATATGCAAAAGCTAAAATGCTTGTTTTAATTTCCTCGGAGGATTTCAATTGATCAAAATTTAAAATATGGCTTTCCTTCAAGAAACAGTACTCTAGCACTGAAAATGATCAACAATTTCTTCAAAGAGTTTATGGCGTAATGTACATGTATCTTTGGCTTAGATTTTGTATGAAAGATAAACAAAAAAGCTGCACGGTTATTGGCACGTGCCCCCATGTGACACAGGAGAAGATACGACACTCACGTGACACTGGATATAGATACGACAGACACGTACGTGGACTCATGTGACACTGGATATAGATACGACAGACACGTACGTGCACTCATGTGACACTGGATATAGATACGACAGTGCGTGCACCCATATGACCAGGACTCTCACATCCGGATTTATGGACATTCCCATTCACAGGAATAATCATCCTCAACGACTATGTTCCGAATCAACAATCATCAAAGATAAACAAAATTCTAGTTCCTTGCACATTCCAAGATCTTCATCGAGAAGCAGCAAAGTGAGAGAACTGGAAACGCAGAAATATAGGGCATATAACCTTTCAATGCCTGATAGACAAATCAATTTTTAAAAGCTGAGATTCGCAGCTGCGGCAGTCACATTTGGAGAATTGTTGACTTCTTATTTCCAAGTCGACAGTTTTTAACATAAACTTTAGAGGCAGGGGTCAACAGGTTAATGACTGAGTTTTATTCTAAATTAAATGATCTTTTTTTAGTTAATGCATCAAGACGCCTAACTTTCAAATGATATTGAATTTATTATTCTCTGTGGAATATACAATTTTTTGCGAGAAGTCGGTGTTATACTATATGTTATAACTCGAAATGTAATACTACAGCAAGGGCTGTACCGGATTCAAATGTTTGATTTCGTTCGAAAGAGTAACTCATACAAATCCTCCTTATTCTCGTCCGAGCATTAACTAATGGTACGTGTGGGACGTAATAATCTTCTGTATAGAAGATGCACGGGAAATCTTTTAACATGAAAATGGAGGTGACCGAAATAAAAATGTGGTTGTATGTTAAAGGGATTTCATGTTGAACGATGCAAAGAAAATTTTCGTCTCGTCTCCCGGGGGCACGGTGATCGAGCGTCATGCGCACTGGGCGGGGCTCGCCGAAGGTCTTGGTCAATTTTCCCTTTAAGATTCGTTGGTCCACGTTAAATTTTAAAAAAATTGTGTGCAAATTTGTGTGCAATATTTTATAAAATTATCTGCGCATAAATTCTTAAGTGCTATCTTATCTTAGATATACAGACGCTCCTTCTATGCAGAAGATAATTGCGTCCACAGGCCATGAGAGATTATCTGTTGGCAAGTGATGCTGCGGTCACAGGCCACGGCTATCAGGGTTCCACGCATTACCCAGCCGCCTAACTATTGTCTAGTTAGGTATAATACCCATTCGGAGCTGGGTGACTCGGGGACTCTTCAGGCCCCGGAAACAAATCCTCGCCGTCGCGTGGATTCGAACTCGTGACCATCGGTGCGCAAATCGAGCGCGCTACCACTCGACGACCGCGGTCAGATATGTGCTCGGCCGCGCAGCTTAAAGAAAACATTGGTCACGGGTTCAAATCTCCATGATTTCCTGGGCCCAATTAGTTAGAGAAACAAAGGCAGCTGGGAATTAGCGTGCTCCCTAATCTGGGTTTCGTAGGACGCAATAATCCTCTGTTTAGAAGGAGCGTTTCTAATAGATAAGACTTTTTTCGAACAATTTGATAATTTTTTTAAGGTGAACATTTAAATAAAATTAAGAAGCCTATGAAAAGAATGTATCGTGGTTTTTTGTGTTTTTTTTTAGACCCATTAACTTCATTAACAAACCTTACTTCCTATGACTTCACCAATATCGCCAATAAAGTATAAAGTCCTAATGTATTGAATAATAAAAAAAAATATTACGTTTACTACTATCTAGTCAATCTACACGTCACAATAAAAAACATTTAGCTTTGTTCATGTTTTTATTTCTACAGTTATACAAACATGTACTCTTTTTTTTTTTTTTAAATTAAAATTTAAAAAAATATGTTAAAAATATTAAAAATATTATTAAAAATTTATATGAGGTCTAACAGTTTCCTTTGTTAACCGTCAGCTAATTTCATTTTAAAGTCCGACAGGAAAACGGTTTTTGGAGAGATAGTCAAATTAAAGTGTGACTAGTATTGGTTAAGTGAATGAAGCCCAATTCACATAATCTATTTTTTGTCTTTTTTTCTTAAACACGCATATTCTTTCTTTGAAATAGCTCATGTGTGAAGTGTACGTAATATTTAATTTATGTGCGAAGTGTACGCAAAATTTTATTCATCATTTAGCCCAGTTCGCTGTACATCAGTTACCTTTGACCTTTGGTGTTCTAAAATGATGTTGATGGACAGTTTGTGCCTAAAAGCAAACATATTTATTTGTATATAGCCATAAACAATAATAATAATAATTTGATAATTTGTATAGCGCTAAATCACAGCAGGTAGCTGGGTTCATATGGTTTCACTTATCAATAGTTATACACATTTCAAATGCAATGCCTTGAATGGAATAAATACATATCATAACTACAACTCATAACGACATTACAGCGTACGTAATGCTTATATGAGTGGTGGGTTCCGGAAGGGGTTGGCCTCTACGCGGCCCGGACCACGAGTAGGGTACGAGAAACTCGAAACCAACAACCCCGACGGTCAACGTCGAAGACGGAAAGGTGATAGATACTAGCAGATGATTACAGTCGTTGTATTTGTACGGATCTTAGACGAGGGTATCTGGGGGTGTCTGAAATGTCTCTGTCTATGATGAGAGCCAAACTGTTCGTTGAGCGTCGGATCAGTCTAAAGAGGCCTTTTCGTCCCCCTTTCTAGCTCTTTCAGTCAACGGCACTGATTAGGGTCAGGAGCGCAAACTTAAAACTATGTGCTGTGAAGAACTTAGCGGACGTCAGCTCTGAGGAAACCCTCCATCGTGGGTGTTCAAAGTATAACAGCCATGGTCGGTCCCTTTGATGATTCTTTCTGCCTAGCGTCAGTCCTTGGATAATAGACTCGTATGTTGAACAAGGATTGCGCAACCGAAGTAGCGGGTAGGAGTAGCTTGGGGGTACACGCAGTGAGAGGAAACCGAAACTGGGGAAAGTACTGGGGAATTCCCCAGAGGAACTATAAAAATAAAAGCCTTTGGCTCGGGGCTTTTGGACCAATTTCACATTTAGGATTTAAGTTTGGGAGGGGGCGCCTCGGTCTGTACAACACCAATCAGGGAATGCTCTGGAAGTAATGCTTGGCAGATGACTCCGCTTTTCAAGTACTTTATTTTATTGTTAAACTTACAATAACATTTTTTTTGCATCAGCTATTTGTATTTTTCAATCATTATCGAATGACTAATCAATCATTGATTATTATTATTTCTAATTATTTCATGCAGCAGTAACTGATTCATAAAAAATATGAAGAAGAACACAATTGTTCAAATAAATTAAATGACACTCCCTTGACCTAGTTTGGTCATCACTTGGAATTACATTTTTGCTAATCCGAGTACCCGGATGTGATTTCCAAGAAGTGTTAGTGATATATGTCTACCTATGTAAATGTTTATATAATTTACTCCAGTGATAAGCTCTACTGCTGTTAACTTTTTACATTTTTATGATAAATTATTTTATTTAACAAAACACTTGGCTGTGAACTTTTGAGAATTTTTTTATTCATAATACGTTCTCAATAAAATTGAAACTTCTTTGATTGTGTAGTATATTGTTTTTAACTGAAGTAATTTTTTGGATTTGGGTCCATCAATCATTATTTTTGAATATCTGGTCCAACAATCCTTACATTGAAATATCTGGTCCAACAATACTTACATTCAAATATATGGTCCAACAATCCTTACATTCAAATATCTGGTCCAACAATCCTTACATTCAAATATCTGGTCCAACAATCCTTAAATTCAAATCATTGGTCCAGCAATCCTTACATCCAAATATCTGGTCCAACAATCCTTACATTCAAATCATTGGTCCAACAATCCTTACATCCAAATATCTGGTCTAACAATCCTTACATCCAAAAATTTGGTCCAACAAACTTAACATCAAATCATTGGTCCAACAAACCTAACATTCAGATCATTGGTCCAATAGTCCTTACTTTCAAATCAATAGTCCATTTTGCGCACCGATGCACACCAAACCATGACGCCATATTAAATATTTTTACAGCGCTAATCACCACACGATTTTTCAACTGCTATAGACTGTTGTACATCGTTCCTCAGCGTTCCACATCCATCCAGTGAGTGACCTGGACTATTATATTATTTACTAGATTGTGCCGGGGTGCCGTGGCAACTAACTTGTTCTTTTTTTTATAAATACGAAATATTAAACTTTCTGAAATGTACGCAAAGTATTTAATAATAGGGGTTGTATTTTGCGCACCGATGCACACCAAACAATGACGTCATTTTAAATATTTTTACAGCGCTAATCACCACACGATTTTTCAACTAACTGCTGAAGACTGTCGTACATCGTTCCTCAGCGTTCCACATCCAGTGAGTGAGTGAGTGAGTGAGTGAGTGACCTGGGCTCTTATATTATTTATATGCTAGGGCACTGAGTTCTAATTTCCATTCCTTCGGGGCTGGGGGTCTGAAATGACATTTTTCGTACATTTTAAAGTTATTTTCCCCCATTCAAATTAACGATCTTAAAGAATTTACCCATGAAGAAATTGGATTAAAATGAACAGGTTTTTAAATTGACATCTAGCACGGAATGGATCCAGGGGCCTTAAAATCTTTTTTCTTATATTATCTGTATAAATATTAGTGAAAGCGTAAGTTACTGAGAAAATTAATGGATCTTGCCCATATAAAAACTAATAAGTATAGGGCACTGTACTCCTAATGTTCATTCTCTGCATGTTAATAAATAAACTCCCCTTTCAATTTAACACGATTTTGAGAATTATAGCTTGAGTGCAATGGCAATTTTAAACAATTATATTATCACTCATTTTGGACCCGGGCCCCTTATTATCGTTATTTTCTTGTGTAAGCTTTAAAATTATTTATCCGTTTTCTATGAAACTTGAACGTTTCTGCGACCAGTTTTTAAAACCATATCACTCATTTGTATCTTTAAATGTATTCATTTTCCCTGAGATCGTTGCTAGTTTAATATAAAAATAAACAACCCTTAAAAATAAAGTTCTTGACTATAAATCCCTTATATATGAGACAGAACTGAAAGTTTTGATTATGTTCAAACATTTACAGACTGAACGTGACTGAATTACCCTTGTTAAAAAAAATAAAAAAGTGGGGGTGTGGTCACCAATGGCTTGGCTTGACTGATCTCCAGCGTCATGTGGAGGTAAACAATGGCAGACGGCCGACATTAAGTTTCTTAGAGAAAAACTAAAAGTACATTAATTTATTTATTTTTACTGTACTTTCGATCTATCTGAAATTTTGATACGACATAGTCAGGTGACACGAGTCTATGTGAACTATGTGCAAAATTTCTGCTAGATAGTTAAATAGCATCATGGAAAGTGGGTCATTTTTTACTTTTGTTTTTCTGCCGGCCAACGATAACGAAAGAGACTATTACTATTAGTCTATTAGTATTAGAGAGAGACGGCGGTGACATTATCATTATCATTAATATAAGGGATTTAATAACTAAATAATTTAAAATGAAGCCGTCACATCAAGAAATAAGATTTCAATTTAGCTTTCTCCCTTACGACATTAGAAATTTTAATTATTTTTTGTCACGCGCGTCATTAAATTATTTAAGCCAATAAGAATAAGTATAAGTCCATTTCTTTCAAGTTGAACTATCAAATCCTGAGAAGAGATTATTATGGTAATTCGGGAATTCCAGATGTCAAATCTAAACTTTAAAAAAAAAAGATTTTTGAATTATTGGAATTCCCCATTTTATTTTTATCCCTGTTGCCAGGTAGGCTGCTAATATGTTTATAATATGTTTGACACGACCATTGATTTCTGCTTCAACTCGTTTAGCGTTCACATTTAAAGTATCCCAAACAACTATTTTGTCGTGTTTATGACGAAGTTCACTACACATTAAAAGCCCAACCCCTTTAACTAGTTCAAACGCAGTCTTCTATATTAATATTAGGATCACTTACTATAAATATCATGGAGGATTTTCATGAAACGTTCTTTTAAAGTTAAAGTAGTATTCCCTATTGGGCATGTATACAAACCGTGACGAAGGGACAGGTGGGTAAAGTGGGGGGGG